>PNEQ01023968.1:0-44571 GCA_003012365.1 Medauroidea extradentata | reverse complement strand
TAAAAGCATATAAGCAGATTGCATTTAATATTCTCACATGTTTTACAATAATGAGTAAAATAATGTTTTTTAAATAATATATTTCATAACTTTTCTATGTTTCATATCTGTACTAATATTCAAGAGAATAATCGAATGCAATTGAAGTTCTTTTCATTCAAGTGTAATCGGAATGACTTATACAAGAGAAAAATTTATCAATAACTTGAAATATAGGGAAATATAAAAGAACAGTTTAAAATATAAAACAAAAAATTTCTACTTTATTATCCAGCCTTATAAAAAATAGCATAGCAATAATTGAAAAAACCTCTTAACAATAATTTAACATATCGTACCTCACTGATCAAATCAGACTGCAGCGGTGTGGCTCACTTGTTGAAGAATGTTCCTTCGAGAATATCACGTCGACAACTGACAGTACTGAAGCGCGATGATGATGCCGTCAGAAAACAGGTAACAATTCTCACCGACATCGTCATCGCACTCCAGTATCCGCAGATATTTCTCTGATGTGTCTGTGTGTGGAAGATGGCATCTGAAAATAAAATAACTATAAAACACACGAACAGATTGCAATTATATCAGTATTAGAATAGTAGCAGTAAATATTCATACAATCGGAACAGATGAGATATTCAATAAAAATTCCATTTCTCTTGCAATGTGTTAGGTAAACTGCAAGAGCTTGAAAAAAAAATATTTGCCTGCAATACGATATAAAAAATGAACCAGAAATAATCATAGCTAAAGAATTTAATTGATTGAATTTTTACATGTAAATTTTCTACACATTTACATAACGAAACATTAAACTGATAAAACATTGTTTAAAACTCTTACAATTACAAAAACGTTAATAAAAACTGATCTTTTTTTCAAATTTCTGAATCATAATGTAAAACTGCTAGTATATTTTTAAACCAATAAGCTCTATTCAAATACATGTTTACACAAAATAACTTATCTATTTTTGTCTATTGACAGATAATAAAAAAATTCATAGCTCTGATACTGTAAGCGTAAAAATATTCTTTTCAAAACTTTTCATATTATGTGAAAGACAATAAGCTGCAACTTGAATAGATACTGAGAAAATTTGTGTTGTGCTTAATGAGTTATTCGGTTTCAATTAGAAAATTAATTGTTTGGATTTTATTGAATAGCAATAAAAATCATTGCAGTATAAATCAAACAAATACAACTGAAACACACTATTAGAGTGATGACCAAAATACTCTTTTCCATCATTAATAGCAAAAACAAATGCACCTAAATGTATGTGTCAGTTGCTAGGTACTGTCATATAATGATCTATTGAACATTAACGCTACATGCCAAATTAATTCATATTATTTGAAACCCAGCAGTGATTCACTTAATGTAATTACTTCACTGTATACTCCATGAATCAGAGTGCGTGACGGAATTTATTCATTTATTTATTTATTTATTCTCTTTGCACCGCAAGCCCTACTATTTGTATGCTTGCTCTAAGGTATTTTATCATAGTATTTGTTATAAGCCCTTTTTTGTATGAGATTGGTAATGGAGACAAGTGAGTGTTGTCGTGCACGAGGAAGGTTGTCGGGATATAGCTGTGGACAAGATGAGAAGGCTGGCATACAAATATTAACGATTGTATATGTAAATAGAAGACCTGTAGTTAGACAATACCTGCAGTGTACCCTGAAACAGTCTCTTTACCGTTTTAATACTTTCAGCATTATTCTGAACTAGCCAGGAAAAGGTCGAATTTAGATTGGAAGAAACATTACATGACTATAGTACAGTAAGGCTTGCCGTTGTACATTATATTTTAAATCATTTGATCACATTAAATTGTATAGTTCAATATGAAGTCCAAGATAGTCAGTAATTAAATATTTAAAATGTTATTACATGTAATTCTTCCTGGCACCCACTGTTCTACTAAAATTAATACTATGTAATGTAGCCGTGAACTAATTACCGTAAACTTCTAGTAAATATGTAGTTCCTTAGCATTAGTGTTAGTAATCATATGTTCAAAGAAACATCACAAATACTCATGCTACATACACAGTACCGCATTTTCTTTAAGGGTATCCTGGATCATAAGTTAAAAAGTAAGAAAGTTAAATGAGATGGGTCAAATCTTACTGTACGACCTACAACTATGCAGATAAAATAATGCAACGTAAGTTTTAAATAGCGTGCCGATGTAGGTTTACAACATCATTATATCATACAGAAAATATTCTTCCATAGAAAAATTAAATTTTCGTATGCAAGAATATATGTTTGAAAGTTACAAAATTTAAGAATTAAATGTAGCAAGTCTCTAAGAAATGCAAAACTTAGGCAGACACACTCGTTGACAATACAAAGTTCACAGGCACGTAAGATGTGGAGTGTACTTACATGTGTTGGGGTTGCATGTAAGATACCGAACCTTGTCTGCAATACAGCACGTATTTAATTCCTCCTTAGTTACTGCTAGGTTTCCTACCTGCTACAAACAGGCTATTAATCGTCCTATACCTAAATGTAAAGACGATCATAAGTCAGTCCAAAATGTCCACCCTATAATATCACTTGCACTGTCTAGGGAACTAGAACAGGTTCTTTAATTCTTAAATAAGTATCCAATGCTGCATCGATGTCAGTTTGGCTTCAGGTGCCGATAAATTACAACAACTCTAGAGAATATCACGGGCGACACATTCCAACAAGTTTCATATGGAAAATATATTTCTAAATGTGACCTGTATGTCTGGCGTTTCTCAAGGCTCTGCTCTCGGGCCGCTTCTGTTCTCACTCTTCTTAAAGACTTGTTAAATCACATAAAATTTTGCAAGCACCGTGTGTATGCATATGATTTTCAGATATATTTTACTTCTCAAGTCGATGATTTAGACTCTTCTGTTGAAAAATAATACTACGTTCTACACGCAATTATTCATTCGTCACTGAAAAATGGCCTAAAACATAACACACAAATAACCCAAGCAATACTGAGCTGTTGTCTGTGGAACAGTTAAGTACAGCTATATAAGCACGTAGAGTCACTCGCAACTTTCTAATTTTCATCTTCGTAAACATTTTCTCCAACTTGCTCATTAGTAATTGCAGGGTAATTTAATTGAATATACTGTTTTCAATTTGAAATAACATCGTTTGTGTGTGTATGGACGTGCGTATGCTTTAGGTTCTAACTTTATTATCCGCAATTATTGATCTATATGGCTCGTAAAATGTATGTTGACTCTTTGTTATTCTCTCTCTGTAAAGACTTGGTTGTAACGTTACGAAGCAAGAGTTACTGCGTGATTCTGTGGAAGAGAAGGCAAACTTATCATAACTGTGCAACGATAATTTACGCAAAATTAATAAAAGAAATAAATACAGTAGAATTTGTGTAAATATAGCCATGATATAAAACACAGTTTATTAAAAATATGTTAATTTTTCAGACTAACCAGTTTTGTGCATTACTTTAGTAAACATGTATTCGATTTATGTGTAGAATTAAGTTTTCTTGTTCATAACATATACCATTTACTTCAAAATATCTAATTATATAATTTTAATTATGATGCTATTACTTTTTCAGAAAGATGTGAAATTATTTTAAAAATTATTTCAATCAAATGATATTACCATGAATAATTCAAAGGAAAATTTAATTAATAACATAAAGCATAGTAAAATTGTATTTATAAGAGTGTAAATAATATTTTTAATGAAGCAGTCTCACACTTGTATCCAGATAGTAGTAATAAGTGCAAGTATATATGAAAATTACGGAGTTGGAACTATACAAACACAGCACACTACAGAACATCACCGATAATACAATACCGTACCTATGATAAAATGCGATATTGGTAAGAAGCCTATGGTAATTATCTCGGGAAAATTGCGTAGAGAACAAAACTCCAAAAATTTCACGTTGAGATCTGGCAGTACTGAAAGACGATGAAGTAGAGGACGGGAAACAAAATATTTATTATCATCCCCGACATCACCGCAGTTCACTATCTGCAGACATTTCTCTGATGTCTGTGTGGAAGATCGGCTCTGAAAATAAAATACCTCACAACACAAGAAAGGTAGAATGCAATTACTACAGTGTCACATCATAATTAACTTTCAGAAAAATGGCAGACGAGATGTTCAGCTGCCTTTCAAATAAAATATTGTAAATATGATTATTAAACTAAATTCCTACTTGCCAAAGGTGAGCAGCCGGAACTTCTTGCTGCCATTAAAATTACGTTTTCGAAAGAGATACATTACAAAACATAAAAACAAATTTGACTGCAAAGCTGTTAGATAGTATGGATAAAATTTGCTTGATAACGAATTTTATAAATGCGTTATAATGTAAATATGAAGAAAATAAGTTATGTACCTATAACACAACACAGAATGTGCAAAACCCAAAAAATTATTACAGGTAACGAAATTAGCCATGTTATTGAACATTGAAAATAATAATTTCAAGAAGATTTTAAAAAATGATTAGTTTTACCTCTTCAGAAGTGTCGCTGAGTAAATTTATGGTGCTTAATATTTTCTGCCGGTCTCATAGTGCTGTTCCATGGGGGAGTTGCCCTGCTGGGTACGAATCCCGTTCCACGCGTAGATGTTTTGCTGTCCCTCTACCTCAATTGACTCAAATCGTATCTGAAAAATATTTTATTAAGTGACGAAAAAATCTCTCACCTATCCTTCATATAAATTTTAGTCATGTACTAATAAAAATAAAAAAATATATATATTCATAAATACTATAGTAAAAACAAATTAATACAACCAATACACGGATAATGTAACTACGGAATAGTGACAGTGTAATTCAAAATATTTTGTGACACATTAATGATTTGTAGAGTAGGTTAAAATATACTAATTTCAGGTATGGTATAACAATGTAATAGTGAATATGACACACATTATGTTAGGTGCCATTTAATTAATCATAACAACAATAAAACACAAGCCATACATATACAATAATTTCCTAGGAAGGAATAAAAAATCATAACGATGTATATTTAGTGAATGACAAAAAAAAGTTCGCTTGGATGACAGAATAATTAAATTTAAAATTTTAAATAACTTTTTTTGGAGATGTTGTGGAAAAGACGAACACATTTTTAACAAAGTTAGATTCTGGTTACTTAAAAGTAAAATATAACTCAACAATTTATACAATAATAAAGGTCGTATGAGGAGAATACACGAGTTACATATTATAGTACTATAAATCTAGTAAAGCATATGTTTCAAACATTTTCCTGAATAATATTTTTCTGGCTTAGTGTCTTATGCCTCGGAATTACACATTATACGTATATATATATATATATATATATATATATATATATATATATATATATATATATATATATATATATATAGTGACCAGATATAACCGCACAGAATGCGTCAGCGTGCAAATCCTGGGCTAAATTAGAGACGTCCATTTGATATTACTGGCTAAATGTAAAATTCTTAATCAAATTAATTCTAAATAACTATTTACAGTATATCAGTAGATTGTATTTAATGTTCTCACTTGTGTTACAATAATGAGTATAATAAAGTTTTTCAAATTATATATTTTATACATACTTTGCTATGTTTTATTTCAGAACTTATATTTAAGAGAATAATCGAGTACATAACAGTTCTTTACAATCAAGTGTTACCGGAATGACATATAAAAGAGACGAAATTATCAATAACTTGAAATACAGGGAAATAAAAAGAACAGTATAAAATGTTAAACAAAAAATTTCTAACCTTTTATCCAGCTTTATAGAAAATATCAAACTATAATCGAAAAAAAAACCTGTTCAACAATAACTTAACATATCGTACCTCACTGAACGTCACTTTAGGTAGAACATACTACACTTCAGAAAGTAAGCACTGACTGATCAAATCAGACTGCAGGGGTTTGTGGCTCACATGTTGAAGAATGTTCCTCCGAGAATTTCACGTCGACGACTGACAGCACTGAAGCGCGATGATGATGACAGTCAGAAAACAGGTAACAATTCTCACTGACATCGTCATCGCACTCCAGTATCTGCAGTATATTTTTCTGATGTGTCTGTGTGCGTGGAAGATAGCATCTGAAAATGAAATAACTATACAACACACGAACATATTGCAATTATTTCAGTATCAGAAAAACAGCAGCAAACATTCAGACAATGGGAACAGACGAGATCTTCAATAACGTTTCTATTTCTCCTGCAATTTGTTAAACTGCAAGCGAATGAAAAAAAAATTGCCTGCAAAACGATATAAAAAGAACCAGAAATAATCATAGCTGAAGGATTTACGTTATTTAATTTTTACATGTAAATTTCCTACACATTTACAGAATGAAACAATGAACTGATCAATATTGTTAAAAATTGTTTCAATTACAAAAACGTTAATAATAACTGCTGTACTTTTATTAATATCTGCATTATTGTACAAAACTAATACAATATTTTTAAACCAATATGCTCTGTTCAAATACGCGTCTACACAAAATTGTTGCCCCGCTGGGTTCGAATCCCGTTCCGCGCATAGATGTTTTGTTGTCCCTCTACCTCATTTCACTCATATCGTATCTGAAAAATTAATTACTAATTGACGAAAAAATCTCTCACCTATCCTTCATATAAACTTTCATTATGTACTAATAAAATTGAAATATATATATATATATATATATATATATATATATATATATATATATATATTCATAAATGCCATAGCAAAACAATTAAACTAAAACAAATTAATACAACCAATACACGGATAATGTAATTACGGAATAGTGACAGTGTAATTCAAAAGACTTCGTGACACATTAATAATTTGTAGAGAATATTAAAATATACTAATTTCAGGTATGTTATAACAATGTAATAGTGAATATGACACACATTATGTTAGGTGCCATTTAATTAATCATTACAACAATACATGGCATACATAGAAAATAATTTCCTAGGACTGAATAACAAACTACAAGAATTTGAATGTTCTAATTTTTGCGTGCAATATAATACAAAACAGCAACCGATAAATATTCCAGCTAAAGATATTATGTTATTGGAATCTTTACATGTACAGTTTCTACTGATTTACAGAATGAAACACTAAACTGTTGCATCGTAGTTTTAAACTGTTGCAATTATATGAACATCAATATTAATTCTACTTTCATTCAAATCTGTGTTATGATATAAAATTTATACAATATTAACGTATTTTCAAGAAACGCATCTATACAAAATAATATTTATTTTTTGTATTTTAACAGATAATCGTAAAATCTGAGTACAATGGTTTTGTACACATAAAATTATCTTTGCAAAAAATAGTATTATTATTACAAAGACACTGTACTGTAACTATAAAATATAGACACCGATAAAATTTGTGCTATGCTTAATTAGTTATACCCATTCAATAAGTAAATTAAATGTAAAATATTATAGAATAGCAATAATAAACAACTGTAGAACATATCAAATAAATACAACTAAAACAAAAATACTGTGATGACCGTATTTTTACACTAATACCATCACCAACAGCAAAAACAAACGAACCTAGATATATGTGTCACTTGCTACATACAACCTACAACTTTGCAGATAAAATAATCAAAAAAAATGTAGCGATGATGGTTTGCCATATAGAAATTTTCTAATTAACAGGTCTTGTTCATTATTCCAGACATTATGAACTGATATATTAAGGTTATTTGTATTGTTTATTTTGAAAAACAAAAATACCCAAGCGGATGCCATAAATGGATACTTATCAACGATGGCCAATTCCTATCCAGTTTCCTAATATATCTAATGAACTTAGTTGTCAATGTAACGTTCATCTCCAATACAAAAAAAAATCACAATTTACAATAAAATGTACTGCGGCAACAATACAATACCAGGCATGTAGGCAACAACTGCTACACTCGCAATGGAGTATGAACAGAATGCTTGCAAATGCATTTTGTAATCAGAATAATGCACATGGGAATATAGTTCTTCAAAAGCGTGTCTCAAATTGAGGTCAAGGAAACCTCAACAAATAAAACTTACGTTCTATAAGCTCCATACACACCTATGCTCAGGACATGGCTTCTTCTCTGGCGTATTTCAAGTGTGAATTAATGTAACAAGTAACCGAAGTTCTGGTACCTACGATGCTATAATAGCTTAGTACAGGTTGCAGTGCTCACCTCACATGCAGTGTATTGCAGCCACTATTTGTATGACATTTTCTCTCGTAAACTGTGCCTTCTAGCGACCTGCAACAAGAGGACATTTACTGTTACTCAGGAGGTACTGTCAAGAAAAGCAATACAAAATGTTCACAAATCCCAACGGCACCTAAGAGTGGTGAATAAGAGTGTGACCATACCTGAAACTTTATAAAATGGGGGGGGGGGCTAAGTGTGGTTTCTGCACAAAAAAACAATTTTAAAAGTCGTTTTTAATGTTTATTATATCCCTTAAAATCATCGGTAGACGAAAATCGCTTTATGTAACTATACTTAATTTTTATCGGAATCGCGGTCTTACATTTAAAACATGTAGTTCAGGAATATTCTGTAAATAAGTTTATATATGTGTGTGTGCACATGTATGTATGTGTGCTTTATTTAAGTTTTTGCTTTAGAGTATCATGATGCTACGCTTTAATAGTGTTCAGAAGGTTTCTAATAGAACAATGTTAATAATTATATGTGTACATATTTATTTATAAGCACATAAGCTCCTTGATTGAGTACGAATTGTATAAATATATTATAATATAAACATAAGGAAAATAAGTTAAGTACCTATAACAAAACTCAGAATGTGAAAAACACAATTTATAATAAACAATTTAAAGAATAGAAAGTTAACTTAAAATTACTACACTTTTAATTTTCAATAGAATCTTAGGTAAAATAAGGAATTATATAGATTGTATTATTAACTGAATTCACTATAGCAATAATGATATAAGAATAACACCATTTTAACCATAGGTAAGGCCTCATTGAAAAATGCTGATATACATAATAACATATACATTTTTATTTTCTCAGACAATACTTTCAACATCCATGTTATAGAACATTTAAAATAGTAATTTCAAGAAGATTATTTAAATAATTAGTTGTACCTCTTTATAAGCGCCGCTGCTTAAATTTGTGGTGCTTAATATTTTCTGCCGGTCTCATAGTGCTGTTTCATGTGGGAGTTGCCATGCTGGGTTCGAATCCCGTTCCGCGCGTACATGTTTTGTTGTCCCTCCACCTCATTTCACTCTAATCGGATCTGAAGAGTTATTTATTAAGTGACGAAAAATTCTCTCAACTACTCTTTATATAAACTTTCATAATGTACAAAAAAAATATTGAAAAAAAATTTTTTATCTATAAATGCCACAGCAAAATAATTAAACAAAAAAAAATTAGTACAACCAATACACGGATACGTAATGATGGAATAGTGACAGTATAATTCTAAAGACTTCGTGACACATTAATAATTTGTAGAATATGTTAAAATATACTATTTTCAGCAATGTTAAAACAATGCATAAGTGAATATGACAAACAATGTGTTAGGCAACATTTAATTAATCATGAAACAATAAAATACGTGCCATACATAGAAAAAAATTTCCTAGGACGGAAATAAAAATCATTACGGTGTATAGTCCATTAATGAACAAAAAAAGTTGATAGAATAATAAAAGAATTAAATTTAAAAATTTAAATAACTTTTGGAAGGTGTTGTGGAAAAGACGAACATATTTAAACAAACTTATATTCTGATGACTTAAAAGTAAAATATTACTGCAACTATTTACACAATAATAAATGTTGTATGAGAAGAATACACGAGGCACATATCATAGCAATATATCACTAGTAAATCATACTCTTCAAACGGTTTCCTGAATAATATGATTTACCGGAATGACTTATACAAAAGAAGAAATTGTCAATAACTTGAAAAATAAGGAAATTAAAACATCAGTATAAAATTTAAAATAAAAATTTTTTCACCTTTTATTCAGTTTTTTTTGAAATAGCAAACAGTAATCAAAATAACTGGTTAACAATAACTTAACATATCGTATTTACGTAGAATATACAACACTTCAGAAAATAAGCCCTGACTTATCAAATCAGACTGCAGGTGTTTGTGGCTCAATTGTTGCAGAATGTTCCTCCGAGAATGTCACGTCGACAACTGACAGCACTGAAGCACGATGATGATGTCAGTCAGAAAACAGGGAACAATTCTCACTGACATCGTCATCGCACTCCAGTATTTGCAGATATTTTTCTGATGGGTCTGTGTGTGGAAGATGGCATCTGAAAATTAAATAACTATATAACACACGAACATATTGCAATTATTTCAGTATTAGAATAACAGCAGCAAACTTTCATACAATGGAACAGACGAGATCTTCAATAAGAATTCTATTTCTCCTGTAATAAATACGCGTTGTTGTTAATGTGTTAAACTGCAAGAGCATGAGAGACAAATTTTTGCCTTCAATACAATATAAAAAAAAAACAGAAATAATCACAGCTAAAGGAATTACGTGATTGAATTATTTACATTTCTTCACATTTACAGAATGAAATATTGAACTGATTCAAAACATTGTTTAAAATTGTGGCAATTACATAAACGTTAATATTAATTGTACTTTCTTTCAATATATGCATTATGATATAAAAGTACCATAATACTTTTAAACAAATGATAAGCTTTCTTAAAATACGCGTCTACACAAAATAACTTATATATTTTTGTCTGTTAACAGATAATAGTAAAATGTGATTACTATGTTACAGTACACGTAACAATAATCATTCTAAAACAAATTTTTACTACTTCAAAGACGGTGAGCTGTAACTTGTATAGACACTGAAAACATTTGTGCTGTGATTAATAATTATTCGGTTTCAATAAGAAAATTAAATTATTGAATTGATGACCTCCCTCGGTTTATTTACGGAGAAGATATAGGCATTACTTTTGACAACTGTTCCAATAGGTGTTAAGAAGTAGCGAAATAATAAGCATGAATTTCTTTCTTTTCTGAATATTTCGGAACCCCGTATTTAGCTATAGTCAGTCCCACGAGCGTGCAACGTTGGTGACGTCCAAAAACACTGCAAACCTTAAGGCGGATTCTCGCGAATCTAGGGCCCGTCCGCCTCTCGTGACGGCCACAACTAGTCTCTCGACAAATACTCTGTGGACAACGCGAATACCCGCGCTAGGGGCACAACCACCTCTCGTGGTGTCCGCGGCACAAGACCTCAAACAAATCTAATTGACGAGCTCGCGGCACTTTTCTAAAAACTCCTTCCTTTTACTCCCAGCCAATCACAGGCTCTGTGGACAACTGACATAACTAAACATGGTCTTTCCTCTGCACCGGTTTAAAATATATTTTCAAAATTCATACAGCTTAACATTAACATACCCACCAACTTTTATACAAAATTTGAACTCTTTACGCGACCTAATAATAAAGTTAATATTAAATTTTACTGCAGGGGGGTAAGCTGGTCTACTTCTCGCCACTTTAGCCTTGGTTCCCACACTAATTCATGGCTGTGGGCTTCCTTTCATCCTACATTTCCAGCTTTCTCTTTCCGTCGGCGTGAAGGGTTAAGTAGTCGTGACACAATTCAAAAGACTCCTCTCCAACCCTTCGCCTCTGGCCAGTATACAAAACTAAATTTAAAACAAATGAAATTAAAGAAATTAGTATGATTGAGCAAGACTGTAGACATAATTCTGAGTACAATGAAATGTCAACAGACTCTGTACGAAAACTCTATTATATTTTGCATTATTTAAAATGAACATTATGTTTAACAGATATTAGTGGCAAGGGGGCCTGTTACAAATTTTTAGAATAGCAATAAAAAGCACTACAGTATAAATCAAAATAATACAAATAAAACACAATTACAGTGATGACCAAAATACAATTTTACCATCACTAATAGCAAAAACAAATGCATTTAGAAGTATGTGTCAGTTGCTAGGCAATACCATATAACGATCTATTGAACATTAACGTTACATGCCAAATGAGTTTGTACAATTTGAAACCCAGCAATATTTTCACTTAATGTAATTACTTTATTGTATACTCCATGTGTCAGAGTGCGTGAAGTATTTTATTCATTTATATATTCTCTTAGCACCGCAAGCCCTACTATATGTATTCGTGCTCTAAGGTATTTTATCATAGTATTTGTTATATGCAGTTTTTTAAGAGATTAGTAATGGAGTCAAGTGTGTGTTGTCGTGCACGAGGAAGGTTGTCGGGATATAGCTGTGGAAAATATGAGAAGGCTGGCATACAAATATAAACGATTGTATGGACCTACAAAGTTGCGCAGCTTACGTGTGTATATAGGAGACGTGTAGTTAGACAATAGGGTCTACCTATAGTTAGAGACACTGAAAAATCGCGAAATTTTTTAGTATAATCTCCAATAAACTGTAGTATTTTAACCGTGATACGTGTGAACAGTTTTCTGGCGAATCACACACGCTGTGTGTTCAAGCTGTACTGTTCTAACTGGGCCTGTTGTAGAGAGAAACAATGCTTCAAGTAAACGATAGCCAATATAGATACAAACCATTCAGTGTTATAGACTGCATATTGGAGCCTAGCAAGTAGTCACCTTTTCCCGCGATATTCCAGTGTCTCTACCTATAGTGCACCCTGAAACAGTCTACCTACCGTTTTAATACTTTCAGCATTATTCTGAACCAGCCGGCAAAAGGTCGAATTTAGTTTGGAAGAAACATCACATGACTATTATTACAGTAAGGCTTGCTGGTGTAAATTATATTTTTAATCATTTGATCACATTAAATTGTATAGTTGAATATGAAGTCCACGATATTCAGTAATTAAATATTTAAAATGTTATTGCATGAAATTCTTCCTAGCACCCACTGTTCTACTAAAATTAATACTATGTAATGTAGACGTGAACTAATTTCAGAAACCTTCTAGTAAATACGTAGTTGCTTAGAATTAGTGTTAGTAGTCATATGTTCAAAGAAACATCACAATACTCATGCTACATACACAGTACCGCATTTTCTTTGAGGGTATCCTGGATCATAAGTTAAATGGTAAAAAAGTTAAATGAGATGGGTCTACGATTACCGTACAACCTACAACTATGCAGATATAATTATGCAACGTAAGTTCTAAATAGTGTAACGAT
Organism: Medauroidea extradentata; assembly: GCA_003012365.1. Classification (NCBI taxonomy): domain Eukaryota; kingdom Metazoa; phylum Arthropoda; class Insecta; order Phasmatodea; family Phasmatidae; genus Medauroidea; species Medauroidea extradentata. The sequence continues at coordinate 31,283 of PNEQ01023968.1, read as the reverse complement.
ATTAGTTTACCACAGCTTAATAGCATATAGAAAATATTCATCGGCGAAAAATTAAATTTTTGTATTCAAGTAGAAGTATTTGAAAGTTACAAAAAAGTAAAAATTAAAAGTAGCGAGTCTCTAAGAAAAGCAAAACTTAGGTAGACACACTAGTTGACAATTCATAGTCCACAGGCACGTAAGATGTGGAGTGTACTTACATGTGTTGGGATTGCATGTAAAATATCGAATCTTGGCTGTCATACAACACGTATTTAATTCGTCAATAGTTACTGCTAGGTTTCCTACCTGCTACAAACACTCTATTAACCGTCCTATTCCTAAATATAAAGACGATCATAAGTCAGTCCAAAATTTCCACCCTATAATATTACTTGCACTGTCTAGGGCACTAGAACAGGTTCTTTAATTCTTAAATAAGTATCCAATGCTGGATCGATTTCAGTTTGGATTCAGGTGCCGATAAATTACAACAACAACTCTAGTGATTATCACCGACGACACACGTTGTGACACGGACGATACAAAATTTACTGTTGAAACTCGTTACATTTCAGTAAAACCTTTAATTCCGTTGATCACCGCGTGCTATTAAAAAATCTAATGTAATGTTAAATTTTTCTCCTCAATCTTGATCATTGATCGCTTCTTATTTGTCACGCCGATTCCAACAAGTTTCATACGGATAAGATATTTCCGAAAAGCGACCTGTATATCTGGCGTTTCTCAAGTCTCTGCTCTCGGGCCGCTTCTGTTCTCACTCTTCTTAATAGCTTGCCAAATCACACGATATTTTGCCAGCACCGTGTGTACGCAGATGATTTTCAGCTATATTTTAGTTCTCAAGTCGATGATTTAGACCCTTCTGTTGATAAATAATACTATGTTCTACACGCAATTATTCATTAGTCACTGGAAAATGGCCTACTACTTAACACACAAATAACCCAAGCAATACTGTGCTACTATCTGTGGAGCAGTTAAGTACAACTATATAAGCACGTAGAGTCACTCGCAACTTTCTAATTCTCTCTTAGTAAACATTTTCTCCAACTTGCTCAGCAGTAATTGCACGATATTTAATTAAATATTCTGTTTTAAATTTAAAATAACATCGATTGTTTGTGTGTGTGCATGGGCGTGCGTATGTTTTAGGTCCTATATTTATTATCCGCAATTATTAATCTATATGGCTCGTAAAATGTATGTTGACTCATTGTTATTCTCTCTCTGTAAAGACTTTGTTGTAATGTTTTGAAGCAAGAGTTACTGCGTGATTCAGTGGAAGAGAAGGCAAACTTATCATAACTGTGCAACGATAATATACGCAAAATTAATACACGAAATAAATACAGTAGAATTTATCTAAATATTGCCATGATATAAAACACTGTTTATTTAAAATATGTTAATTTTTCAGACTAACCAGTTTTGTGCATTACTTTAGTAATCATGTATTCGATTTATGTGTATAATTAAGTTTTCTATTTCATAACATGTATCATTTACTTCAAAATATCTAATAATATAATTTTAATTATGATGCTATTTATTTTTCAGCAAGACATTAAATAATTTTAAAAATTATTTCAATCAAATGATATTTCCATGAATAATTCAAATGAAAAGTTAATTAATAACACAAAGTATGGTAAAATTGTAACTATAAGAGTGTAAATAGTATTTTAATGAAGCAGTCTCACATGTGTATCCAGATAGCAGTAATAAGTGCAAGTACATATGCAAATTACGGAGTTGGAACTGTACAAAAATAACACACTACAGAACATCACCGATAATATAATACTGTACCTATGATAAAATGTGATCCTGCTAAGAAGCCGGTGGCAGTTATCTCGGGATAATTGCGTAGAGAACAAACCTCCAAAAATTTCACATTTAGATCTGGCAGTACTGAAAGACGATGATGTAGAGGACGGGAAACAAAATATTTATTCACATCCCCGACATCACCGCAGTTCAATATCTGCAGATATTTCCCTGATGTCTGCGTGGAAGATCGGCTCTGCAAATAAAATACCTCACAACACAAGAAGGGTAAAATGCAACTACTACAGTGTCACATCATAAATGACTTACAGAAAAATGGCAGACGAGAAGTTCAGCAATTGTTCTATTCAAGCGGCATTTTAAATGAAATATTGTATATATGATTACTTAATTAACTTCTCACTTGCGGAAGGTTCAGCAGCGGAAAATTCTTGCTGTCAATAAAATTACGTTTTAGAAAGAGATACATTACTAAACATAAATACAAATTTTATTACAAAGCTGTTAGATAGTACGGAAAAGAAATTAACTTGATAACGAATTTAATAAATGTATTAAATACATATAAGGAAAGTAACTTATGTGCCTAAAACACAACTCAGAATGTGCAAAACCCAAAAAATTATTACATGTAACTAAATAAATCTTTAATACTATTGAAAGATAATACAAAAAATTTTCTTATTCAGTATAATAAACAATTTAACGAATAGAAAGTTAAATTTAACTGTCTGCACTTTTTATTTAAAATTTATCTTAGGTAAAGTAAGGAATTATATAGATTGTATTATTGAAAGTATTCACTACCTTAATACTGATACAAGAATACCACGAACAAGTTCAACCATCTGTAAGGCGTCATTGAAAGATGCATCTATACATAATAACAAAAACATTTTACTGTTATCAGACAATACTTTCAACTTCCATGTTATTGAACATTTAAAATAGAAATTTCAAGATGATTATTAAAATGAATATGTTTTACCTCTTTAGAAGTGCCGGTAAGTAAATTTGTGGTGCTTCATATTTTCTGCCGGTCTCATAGTGCTGTTTCATGGGGGAGTTGCACTTCTCGGTTCGAATCCCGTTGCGCGCGGAGATGTTACGTTGTCCCTTTACTTCATTTCAACCAAATCGTATCTGAAAAATTATTTATTAAGTGACAAAAAATATCTCACCTATCATACACATTAACATTCATAATGTACTAATTAAATGAAAAAAATACATATTCATAAATGCCACACCAAACAATAAAATTTAAAACAAATTAATACAACCAATACATGGATAATGTAATTACGGAAAAGCGACAGTGTAATTCAAAAGACTTCGTGAAACATTAATAATTTGTAGAGTAGGTTAAAATATACTAATTTCAGGTATGTCATAACAAAGTATTAGTGAATATGACGAACATTACTTTAGGTACCATTTAATTAATCATTACAACAATAAAATACATGTTATACCTAGACAATAGTTTCCTAGGACTGAATAAAATATCATAACAGTGTATAATCAAAGAGTGAACATAAAAGGTTGCTCGAATGATAGAAGAATTAAATTTTAAATTTTAAATAACTTTTTGGAGATGTTGTGAAAAGACGAACATATTTAAACAAATTTAGATTCTGGTAACTAAAAAGTAAAATATAACTCAACAATTTATACAATAATAAATGTCGTATAAGGAGAAAACACAAGGTACTATATCACTAGTAAAGCATACTCTTCAAACGGTGTCCTGAATAATATGACTTTCCTGACATAGTGTCTTATGCCCCAGAATTACAGATTATATATATGTATATATAGTGACCAGATATAACCACACAGAATAATATATGTCAGTGTACAAATCCTTGGTCATATTAGAGACATCCAGTCAAAATTACTGCCTAAATGTAAAGTTCTTAATCAATTGATTCTAAATTACTATTAAAAGCATGTAAGCAGATTGCATTTAATGTTCTCACATGTGTTACATTAATGAGTAAAATAAAGTTCTTTTAATAAAATATTTTATATATACTTTGCTATGTTTTATATCTGTACTAATATTCAAGAGAATAATCGAATGCATTTGAAGTTCTTTTCAATCAAGTGTTATCGGAATGTCTTATACAAGAGAAAAAATTATCAATAACTTGAAATATAGGGAAATAAAAAAAGAACAGTTTAAAATATAAAACAAAAAATTTCTACCTTATTATCCAGCTTTATAGAAAATAGCAAAACAATAATTGAAAAAACCTCTTGTCAATAATTTAACATATCGCACCTCGCTGATCAAATCAGACTGCAGGGTTTTGTGGCTCACTTGTTGAAGAATGTTCCTCCGAGAATATCACAACGACAACTGACAGTACTGAAGCGCGATGATGATGGTGTCAGAAAACATGTAACAATTCTCACCGACATCGTCATCGCACTCCAGTATCCGCAGATATTTCTCTGATGTGTCTGTGTGTGGAAGATGGCATCTGGAAATAAAATAACTACACAACACAGGAACAGATTGCAATTATTTCAGTATTAGAACAACAGCAGTAAATATTCATACAATGGAAACAGACGAGATACTCAATAAGAATTTAATTTCTCCTGCATTGCCTTGTTAATGTGTTAAACTTTAAGAGCATGAAAGAACACATATTTGCCTGAAATACGATATAAATAAAGAACCAGAAATAATCATAGCTAATGGATTTACGTGATAGATTTTTACATGTAAATTTTCTTCACATTTACATTACGAAACATTGAACTGATACAACGTTGTTTAAAATTGTTGCACTTACAAAAACGATAATAATAACACATATATATTTCAATATCTGTATCATGATGTAAAATTACTATAATATTTTTTAACCAATTAGTTCTATTCAAATACGCGTCTACACAAAATAACCTATATATTTTTGTCTATTAACATATAATAGAAAACTTCACAGTTCTGATACTTTACATGTAAAAATAATATACCCAAAAAAATTTTTAAAACTTTAAAGGCAGTGAGCTGCAACTTGTATAGACACTGACAAAATGTGTGTTGCTTAATAAGTTATTCGGATTCAATTAGAAAATTAAATGTTTGAATTTTATTGAATAGCAATAACAAGCACTGCAGTATAAATCGAATAAATACAACTACAACACACAAATGGAGTAATGACCAAAATACAATTTTACCATCACCAATAGCAAAAACAAACGCACCTAGATGAATGTGTCAGTTGATACGTACTGTAATATAATGATCTATTGAACAATAACGTTACGTGCCAAATGAGTTTATATATTTTAAAACCCAGCAGTGTTTTCAGTTTTAATGTAATTCCTTTATTGTATACTCCATGTGTCAGAGTGCGTGATGTATTTTATTCATTTATTTATTTATTCTCTTTGCACCACAATCCCTACTATTTGTATTCTTGCTCTGAAGTATTTTATCATAGTATTTGTTATATGCAGTTATTTTTTTTTTTAATATTTGTAATAGAGACAAGTGAGTGTTGTCGTGCACGAGGAAGATTGTCAGGATATAGCTGTGGTCAATATGAGAAGGCTTGCATACAAATATTAACGACTGTATGGCCATACAAAGTTTGGCAGCTTACGTGTGTAAATAGAAGACCTGTAGTTTGACAATACCTATAGTGTACCCTGAAACAGTCTCTCTACCGTTGTAATACTTTCGGAATTATTCTGAACTAGCCGGGAAAAGGTCGAATTTAATTTGGAAGAGACTTACACGACTATTATTACAGTAAGCCTTCCTGGTGTAAATTATATTTTAAATCGTTTGATCACATTAAATTGTATAGTTGAATATGAAGTCCAAGTTAGTCAGTAATTAAAAAATATTAAATTTTATTGCATATAATTCTTCCTGGCGCCCACTGTTCTACTAAAATTAATTTTATGTGATGTAGCCGTGAACTAATTACCATAACCTTCTTGTAAATACGTAGTTCCATAGCATTGGTTTTAGTAGTCATATGTTCAAACAAACATCACAATACTCATGCTACATACACAGTACAGCATTTTCTGTAAGGGTATCCTGGATCATAAGTTAACAGGTAAATAGTTAAATGAGATGGGTCTACGCTTACTGTACGACCTACAACTATACAGATAAAATAAAGCAACGTAAGTTTTAAATAGTGTGACGATGTTAGATTACCACAGCTTTATAGCATAAAGATAATGGTGTACACACTCGTTGACAATTCATAATCCACAGGCAAGTAAATTGTGGAGTTTATTTACATGTAATGGGGTTGCATGTAAGATACCGAATCTTGCCTGCTATACAGCACGTATTTAATTCGTATTTGTTACTGCTAGGTTTCTTACCTGCTACACACCGGCTGTTATCCATCCTTTGCCTAAAAGTATGTTGACTCCTTGTTTGTCTCTCTCTGTAAAGTCTTGGTTGTTATGTTTTGAAGCAAAAATTAATGCGGGATTCAGTTGAAGAGTCGGTAAACATATCTCAAATGAGCAATGATAATTTGTGCAAAATTTAAAAAATAAATAATTACAGTAGAATTAGTCAAAATATTACCATGATATAAAACATCGTTTATTTAAAATAAGTTAGTTTTTCAGATTTACCAGTTTTGTGCACTTTTTTATTAGTAATCATGTATTCGATTTAAGTGGAATTAAGTTTTTTATTTCATACATGTATCATTTACTTCAAAATGTCTAATAATATCATTTTAATTATGATGCTATTCCTTTTCAGACATATTATTTGAAATGTTAAATAATTATAACAATTATTTCAATCAAACGAAATTACTATGACTAACTCAAGGGAAAATTAAATTAACAACACAAAGTATGGTAGAATTGATAAATATAAGAGTGTACATAATATTTAAAAGAAACAGTCTCACACTTGTATCCAAATAGTAGAAAGTAGTGCAAATATATATTAAAATTACGGAGTTTGCACTGCATACACATACCACTGTACAGAACATCACAGATAATACAATATTGTACCTATGATAAAATGTGATGACTGATACGAAGCCGATTGCAGTAAACTCGCGATAATTGCGTAGAGAACAAACCTCCAAAAATTTCACATTGACATCTAGCAGTACTGAAAGACGACGATATCGAGGACGAGATAGGAAATATTTATTATCATCCCCGACATCACCGCAGTCCAACATCTGCAGATATTTCCTTGATGTCTGTGTGGAAGATCGGTTCTGAAAATGAAATACCTCACAACACAAGATAGGCAGAATGCAATTACTTCAGTGTCACATCATAAATAACTTACAGATAAATGGCAGACGAGATGTACAACAAGGGTTCTATTTAAGCTGCCTTTTAAGTGAAATATTGTAAATAAGATTATTTACCTAAATTCCAACTTGCGAAAGTTTCCGCAGCCGGAAATCCTTGCTGCCCTTAAAATTACGTTTTCGAAAGAGATACATTACTAAACATAAATACAAATTTGACTACAAAGCTGTTAGATAGTACAGAAAAAATTTGCTTGATAACGAATTTTATAAATGTATTATAATACAAATATAAGGAAAACAAGTTATGTACCTTAAACACAACTCAGAATGTGCAAAACCCAAAAAAATTACTACAGGTAACGAAATAACGTCTGTAAAACTATGCAAACATAATACAAATATGATTCAGATTATGTATAATAAACAATTTAACGAATAGAAATTAACTGAAAATGTCTGCACTTTTAATTTTCAATAGAATCTTAGGACAAAAAAGGAAATATATAGATTGTATTATTAACAGTATTCACTATCTTGATACTGAGTTAAGAATAACACGAACAATTTTAACCATCGGTAAGATCTCATTGAATGATACCGCTATACATAAAAACATACAGATTTTTCTATTACCAGACAATACTTAAACTTCCATGTTGTTAAACATTTAAAATAGTAATTTTAAGAAGATTATTAAAAATGATTAGTTTTACCTCTTGAGAAGTGCCGCTGAGTAATTTTGTGGTGCTTAATATTTTCTGCCGGTCTCATAGTGCTGTTCCATGGGGGAGTTGCCCTGCTGGGTTCGAATCCCGTTCTGCGCGTAGATGTTTTGCTGTCCCTCCACCTCAATTCACTCAAATCGTATCTGAAAAATATTTTATTAAGTGACGAAAAAATCTCTCACCAATCCTTCATTTTAACTTTCATCATGTACTAATAAAAATTAAATATACATATATTCATGCCATAGTAAAAATAGTTAAACAAAAACAAATTAATATAACCAATACATGGATAATGTAATTACTGAATAGTAACAGTATAATTCAAAAGACTTTGTGCACATAAATAATTTGTTGAGTAGGTTAAAATATACTAATTTTATGTATGTTATAACAATGAAATTGTGAATATGACAAACAATGTGTTACGTGCCATTTAATTAATCATTATAACAATAAAATTCTTGTCCTACATAGAAAATAATTTCCTAGGACTGAATATAAAATCATAACATTGTATTGTCAATGAATGAACAAAAATAGATCGCTTGAATCATAGAAGAATTTAATTATTAATAACTTTTTTGGGGACGTTGTGGAAAAGATGAACATATTTTCAACAAAGTTAGATTCTAGTGACTTAAAAGTAAACTATATCTCAACGATTGTAAACTGATAAATGTCGTATTAGGAGAAAACACGAGGTACGTATTATCGCACTATATCACTAGTAAATGATACTGATCAAGCAGTTTCCTGAATAATATGATTTTTCTGTCATAGTGTCTTATGCCTCCAAATTATAGATTTTATATATATATATATATATATATATATATATATATATATATATATATATATATATATATATATATATATATACCAGATATAACCGCACAGAAAGCGTCGGCGTGCATATCCTGTGCTAAAATAGAGATATCCAGTCAAGATTACTGGCTAAATGAAAAATTCGTTTTCAAATTTATTCCAAATATCTGTTAAAAATATCACCTAGATTGCATTTTATTTTCTCACATGTGTTACAATAATGAGTGAAGTGAAGTGTTTTTTAAAATATATATATTTTATATATACTTTGCAATGTTTTATTTCAGAACTTAATTTTAAGAGAATAATCGAGTACATAACAGTTATATTCAATCAAATGTTACTGGAATGACTTATACAAGAGAATAATTTATCAGTTACTTTAAATATAGGGAAATAAAAAGAACAGTTTTAAAATCTAAAGCAAAAAATATCTAACCTCCTATTAACCAGCTTTATAGAAAACAGCAAACAATAATCGAAAAACCTGTTTAACAATAACTTAACATATCGTACCTTGCTGACCATCACTTTAGGTAGAATATACAACACTTCAGAAAATAAGCACTGATTTATTAAATCAGACTGCAGCGGTGTGGCTCACTTGTTGAAGAATGTTCCTCCGAGAATAATACGTCGACAACTGACAGCACTGAAGCGCGATGATGATGCAGTCAGAAAACAGGTAACAATTCTCACTGACATCGTCATCGCACTCTAGTATTTGCAGATATTTCTCTGATGTGTCTGTGTGTGAAAGATGGCATCTGAAAATAAAATAACTATACAACGCACGAACAGATTGCAATTATTTCAGTATTACAAAAACAGCAGTAAATATTCATACAATGGGAACAGACTAGATATTTAATAAAAATTCCATTTCTCCTGCAATGAAAATGCGTTGTTGTTAATGCGTTGAACTGCAAGAGCTTGAAAGAAAAAATATTTGCCTGCAATACGATATAAAAAAGGAACCAGAAATAATCATAGCTAAAGGATTTACGTGATTGAATTTTTACATGTAAATTTTCTACACATTTACATAACGAAACACCGAACTGATACAACATTGTTTAAAATTGTCGCAATTACAAAAACGTTAATAAAAACTGATCTTTTTTTCAATATCTGCATCATGATGTAAAACTGCTGTAATATTTTTAAACCAATAAGCTCTATTCAAATACACGTTTACACAAAATAACTTATCTATTTTTGTCTGTTGACAGATAATAGAAAAATTCATAGCTCTGATACTGTACACGTAAAAATAATCATTCCAAAACTTTTCGTATTATGTCAAAGACAATAATCTGCAACTTGTATAGATACTGAGAAAATTTGTGTTGTGCTTAATAAGTTATTCGGTTTCAATTAGAAAATTAAATGTTTGAATTTTATCGAATAGCTATAAAAAGCACTACAGTATAAATTAAATAAATACAACTGAAACACACAATTAGAGTGATGACCAAAATACAATTTTACCATCATTAATAGCAAAAACAAACGCATCTAGATGAATATGTCAGTTGCTACGTACTATAATGATCTATTGAACATTAACGTTACGTGCCAAATGAGTATATATAATTTGAAACCCAGCAGTGTTTTCAGTTAATGTAATTACTTTATTGTATACTCCATGTGTCAGAGTGCTTAACGTATTTTATTCATTAATTATTTATTCTCTTTGCACCGCAATCCCTACTATTTGTATTCTTGCTCTAAGGTATTTTGTCATAGTATTCGTTATATGCCTTTTTTTTTATGAGATTGGTAATGGAGACAAGTGAGTGTTGCCGTGCACGAGGATTGTTGTCGGGATATAGCTGTGGACAATATGAGAAAGCTGGCATACAAATATTAACGATTGTATAGACCTACAAAGTTTGGCAGCTTACGTGTGTAAATAGTAGACCTGTAGTTAGACAATACCAATAGTGTACCGTGAAAGAGTCTCCCTACCTTTTAATACTTTTAGCAATATTCTGAACCAGCCGGGAAAAGGTCGAATTTAGTTTGGAAGAAACATTACATGACTATTATTACAGTAAGCCTTCCTCGTGTAAATTATATTTTAAATCGTTTGATCACATTAAATTGTATAGTTGAATATGAATTACAAGTTATTCAGCAATTAAAAATATTAAATTTTTATTGCATATATATCTTCCTGGCACCCACTGTTCTACTAAAATTAATTTTGTGTGATGTAGCCGTGAACTAATTACTGTAACCTTCTTGTAAATACGTAGTTCCGTAGCATTAGTGTTAGTAGTCATATGTTCAAACAAACATCACAATATTCATGCTACATACACAGTACCGCATTTTCTTTAAGGGTATCCTGGATCATAAGTTAAAAGGTAAAAAAATTAATTGAGATGGGTCTACGATTACCGCACGATCTACAACAATGCAGATAAAATAATGCAACGTAAGTTCTAAATAGTGTAAAAATGTTAGTTTACAACAGCTTTATGTCATACAGAAAATATTCTTCTGTAGAAAAATTTAATTTTCGAATGCAAGAAGATATGTTTGAAAGTCACAAAAAATTAAGAATTAAATGTAGCAAGTCTCTAAGAAATGCAAAACTTAGGTAGACACACTAGTTGACAATTCATAGTTCACAGGCACGTAAGATGTGGAGTGTACTTACATGTGTTGGGGTTGCATGTAAGATACCGAACCTTGCATGCTATACAGCACGTATTTAATTCCTCCTTAGTTACTGCTAGGTTTCCTACCTGCTACAAACACGCTATTATCCGTCCTATACCTAAATGTAAAGACGATCATAAGTCAGTCCAAAATTTCTTCCCTGTAATATTACTTGCACTGTCTAGGGAACTAGAACAGGTTCTTTAATTCTTAAATAAGTATCCAATGCTGCATGGATGTCAGTTTGGCTTCAGTTGCCAATAAATTACAACAACTCTAGAGAATATCACGGACGACACACGTTGTGACACGGACGATACAAAATTTACTGTTGAAACTCGTTACATTTCAGTAAAACCTTTAATTCCGTTGATCACAGTCTTTTATTAAAAAACCTAATGTAATGTTCAATTTTTCTCCTCAATCTTGAGCATGGATCGCTTCTAACTTGTCACACCGATTCCAAGAAGTTTCATACGAAAAAGATATTTCCGAAAAGCGACCCGTATATCTGGCGATTCTCAAGGCTCTGCTCTCGGGCCGCTTCTGTTCTCACTCTTCTTAAAGACTTGTTAAATCACATAAAATTTTGCCAGCACCGTTTGTACGCAGATGATTTTCAGATATATGTTAGTTCTCATGTCGATGATTTAGACTCTTTTGTTGAAAAATAATACTGCGTTCTACACGCAATTATTCATTAGTCACTTAAAAATGGCCTAAAACTTAACACACAAATAACCCAAGCAATACTGAACTGTTGTCTGTGGAACAGTTAAGTACAACTATATAAGCACGTAGAGTCACTCGCAACTTTCTAATTTTCATCTTCGTAAACATTTTCTCCAACTTGCTCTGCAGTAATTGCAGGGTAATTTAATTAAATATTCTGTTTTCAATTTGAAATAACATCGTTTGTTTGTGAGATTACCGGCGTGCGTATCCTTTTGGTCCTATCTTTATTATCCGTACTTAAATATAGCCATGATATAAAACATCGTTTATTTGAAAGATGTTAATGTTTAAGACTAACCAGTTTTGTGCATTACTTTAGCAATCATGTATTCTATTTATGTGTAGAATTAAGTTTTCTAGTTCATAACATGTATCATTTACTTCAAAATTTTTAATAATATCGTTTCAATTATGATGCTATTTCATTTTCTGACAGACGTTAAAAGATTTTAAAAATTATTTTAAACAAATGAAATTACCATGACTAATTCAATGGAAAATTTAATTAATAACACAAAGTATGGTAGAATTGATAAATATAAGAGTGTACATAATATATAAATGAAACAGTCTCACACGTGTATCCAGATAGTAGTAATTAGTACAAGTACATATGAAAATTACGGGGTTGGCACTATAAACACATACCACACTACAGAACATCACAGATAATACAATATTGTACCTATGGTAAAATGTGATGACTGATACGAAGCCAATGGCAGTAAACTCGGGATAATTGCGTAGAGAACGAACCTCCAAAAATTATTTAACTAAATTCCTACTTGCGAAAGGTTCAGCAGCCGGAACTTCTTGCTGCCATTAAAATTACGTTTTCGAAAGAGGTACATTACTAAACACAAATACAATATTTACTACAAAGCTGTTAGATAGTACGGAAATATTTATATATTTACTATAAAATACGAAAAACCATATAAATACCATTATTATATTTTTAATGTTTTAATATCAATGTTTTCATATGTGTACAATATTACAATTTCCAAAAATTATGAAAGCCTTATGATAAAATGCCATTATACATAATTTCCTGTAATTTTTTTATTCAAGTTACTGTTATAGGCATTATACTGTGTATATATAGGAAATCATTTACGAAAAGTGTATTTGAATGACAGTCATTCAGACTTGGTTTACAGATACCTTGAAATAATTGTGTAATGTTTCATAAAACTTCTCAGAATAAATTATATTAATTGTGTAATGTTTCATAAAACTTCTCAGAATAAATAAATAAAATAAGGATTAAAAATTAAAGTATAGCAATTACATAGTACCATAATTTCAATAAAATTACTACAATTGAATGAAAACTGATTAGAGAAATGCAAACACACCATTGCTAAACAGTTGTGATAACTTAGAAAAACACATATGTTCATGTCGATAAAAACACAGACATATGTATCTGAGTAACTAAATATCGTATGCAGCCCACGGATGGAGCTGACAACCGCAGAAAATTATTTTACAGAAGGTACCAATAGCGTTACAGTGTGAAAGAAGTGCAACCATTTTTGTTTTCGATATTTTTTCCATTTTAAAAGTGTTCATATGAAATAAAAAATCGGAATTTTTTATTTGTAGGAAAAATTGACAGTTTTGAGACCATACGCAGTACATTTTCCCCATAGAATAAAAATTCGCATTGTCAGTTTTTGCATTGTGGCCATAAAATTTTTTGCGTATTTATTATCTGTACAAAAAGCTAAGTGCAGTATACATAATCAAATTTAATAATTCACATTGTTTCTTCATACCACGTGATACATCTTGAAGCTTATAAAAAGCTATTAGAGTAGAGTGGGGCAAAAGTACGCACTTAACATTTGAACTCGCATAACTTGAATGTTAATAGAGTAAAACATTGGTTTTTTGTAACACAAATTTTGTGATCATTTGTGAGTCTAATGGACTAGGTATTATAAGATAATTATAAATATTTTGTAAGCATGGATGTGCTTTCCAACACATTGTTAAAACGCAATTTTGCCCCACTAGTGGGGCAAAAGTTCGCAAGAAATCTGAAAATTGTAAGATAAAAATTAAATGGCAAGATATGTTGAGATTCTTTGTAGTTTGTACATATAAAACTTATTCATTACAAAATTACACTAATTAAACAGAAACACGTGTTTTTGTGGAAAATCTTTGCACGTAAACAGTTATCTAACTAATTTTCTCCACAGATTTTTTTCCTGTACGGGAAATAACTTTGGGGACATTATTTGGAACCATCAACATTCCCGTCTCATCCACGTTATAAATGCTACCAGGTGTGCATTTATGTTTTACCATAACTTCAGGCAAATTACCAAAATATACATCCAGCTGCACTCTGTTGAATCCCATCATTAGTGCTGGGCTTGTTTGTTGTGGTGTTCGCAAGAGATGTTTTTTCATGAAAACTATCACCCAATCTTTCCCTGCTTATTTTGACTCTTTATTAAACCTATGTTCGATGCTGTTTACCTCCGCATACACTAAAGCCAATCTTCTGAGTTAAGGGGCCCACCTCGTCGCCATAAAATCACACTGCAGCGTGTTTGAAGAAAACGTTTTACACCGAAACTAATACACGTGTGTTCACGCCGTTTCTCTACGAAAAGAACACACACTTCAGGCGACTGCCCTTAAGTACTTTCAAGACAACACACGTATTAGAAATCCCTTTTAGGGCACGTCAAAATGTGTTAAAACAGGGTTTTCAGGCTGCTATAGCGGAAAATATACTGGCAGAATACATGTGAAACCACTTGAGGGTAGTGCATTGGACTTTAGTAAAGTGATTTCGTAAATAAAACAATAATGTCACCACTTAAAGTCCCATAGGAATTTGTTTTTTTGCGAAGACTGCACGTCTTAAGCGTAGAGGCGACGCACCGTTGTATGGCCCATACGACGTCGCTCTTAGCACCATACATCACTCACACAAACACGTGTGCCACGAGGCGGGCCCCTTAAGAACAAATTACTATATAGGAAGTAGAACAGAATACAAATACACATGCAAATAATGTGTTCGATATAATTGGTATTTAAATTATTACACTGCACAAGTTATTTACGAGAACTGTAAACGAAAAGTAATGCGATTTTTACCCCACTTGCACATGTGTACTTTTGCCCTGCAGTAATGCTCTTCCATTTCCAGTAAGTGCTGCTATCTGTGGTGTGCAATATGACCTTTGTAAACTATCACTACACACGGGAAAAACCACTTTATCAAACTGCCTAGTGCATTATTTTCTAACACTTAATCCTTTCTTGATATACTAGTTGCGAGAAATTTTAATATTACATCAATAGCATGAAATTTAATATTTACCTCGTGGTTTTGTTTCTGTTCGTCCAAGCGAGCCGTTCTCATATGTGTATGTGCTCCGCCATGACACCTTCAACATTAAGTCAGGTTTGCCATCCTAATATTCGTGAGACCAAAAATAACTGCACTGCGCACTTTTACCCGCCGCGCACTTTTACCTCTACAATACGCTTTTTTAATTAAAAGGGAATTTAGTAAATTTTTATTATTTGTGCATTTTATAAAAAAAATTGTAAGGGGATATTATACTTTAAGCTGCAGTCCGTGACATTAAGTATGCATGTGATTCTTTTCAATTTTCTTATATTTAATAACTTACTTCTTGAATTATGCATGTCTTTAAAAATGGAAAATTTTTATTTCGAATTGCTACTATGGGAAAAATGGCTGATCTAAATTATAACGCTAAAATTAACATTTACTGCCAAGTAACGTCGACAAAACTCATGCTGTTTTAACCAAATACGAAAATATTAATTTTTTAAACTTCAACATTTTCAATGTGTCAACAAATGTTGATTAAAATTAACGGATACCATGTTTAAAACAATTATAATGATGCGTCCATCAAGTTAACTAATATTGGTGGGATGATTTAACAAAATTGCTTTTAAACCGTCATTCACAACAACATCATATTACAAGGCTGTACTAAATACCATATGTTTTCTTATTTTTGTGATTAAATGCTTTCCCAAACTTCTAAATCTAAGAGAACACATTTCCCTTAGTAAGAATTATAGGTCTAAAGTCTTATATGTTGAGAAATGATTTGTTGTCATGAATCAATTTACAAATATTGTTGACCTAATTTAGATTTAGCATGTATAAATGTAATGCCGAAATGTATAAATAAGCTTTGATATTAAAAGATGCTTGACAGATCCCAAAAGTTATTCAGAAATATCAATTAGGCATATGTATCGAAATTTAACGATTCTAAATACAGTATATCGAGTCTTAATTACTGATATGATATGAAAATAAAAATTCGTTTGCCGCAAATTGTGTCCTTCGAGAATCTCCAGTTTTGTATATTATTTCAGCTAATACGTATTCGATTTATATATAGTATTATGTTTTCTAATCAGTAACATTATACATAACTTCAGTGTATCGGAATAACATAGTTTTAACTGTCATGGGATTTCTGTTTCAGAAATAATACTAAATGGAACGATTTAATAATTTCAATTAAATGAGACTGCCATCATTTATAAAAGAGATATTTTATTATTAAAACAAACTATGGCAAGATTTTAAAAGAAAACAACACTAAAAGTTTACATAATATTTAAATGAAGAAGTGTCATATTTGTATGCAAACAGTACAAATTACCGCAAATGCGTATGAAAATTACAGTGGTGGCACTACCTGCACATAGCATAGTACTGAACATCACAGTTGATACAATACCATACCGACGAAAATATCTGCTATCTGATCAGAGGAAGACTGCGGTGGTAACTGGTTCACAGCGTGCAGAATGTTCCTCAAAGATACTCACGTCGACAATTGACAGTACTGGAAGGTTGTGATAATAACTGAGAGAAAGTCATTATTTATTCTTCCTGCCACCATCCCTGCGCTTCCGTAACGTCATACACTTCGCTGATGTGTGTAGAAGATCGGCTCGAAGAATGAAATTATTGTACATTGCAATAAGGGCAGGTTGTTACTATTTCTGGGTCACGCCATTCATATATTACCGATAAATAGCAGCCGAGGTCTTCAGTAAGAGTGACATTTAATCCTGTCTTGAAAATATAATTTTTCAATGTGATGAAACAATCATATAGAATAACTTTATTTTGTACATCACGAATCCAAATGCACAGACACGAAAACAATTACTGCTAAGAAAATTGTTAAAGTTAGTTTTATTACTATGCGAAGATATTTGTTTTGTACTGAGTTTACAGAATGAAACATCTATTTTGTGGGAAACCACTTTAAAATTTATATAATTATGTATAAAAAATTTACAAAAACTCTTAGAATTACATTTATGCATAAGTTTTACTCTTATTTCTACACCTAACTTAAGAAATAAGAATACTACAACATATTAAAACCTATAACAATCAAGGCATATTCTAAATTGCATATATAACACACATATTCTATATTGTGTGTATATATGTAGCTGCAATGTTTTGGTTTAGGCTACTACTATACCATTATAGTTTTAAAAGTAACCCTTTTAAAATATTATAAAAGAAGTAAGCTGTAGCTTTTTAAAAGTTGCTATAAAACCATGTATTGTAAACCTGTGATGCTACACCACAGTATCACAGCATTAACTACTTACTGATAACTTACAGACGAGATCTTCACCGAAAAATCCACTGCTTTCCCGAAAACGAAGTTTGTAAATGTGTTGCTATGTAAACATGTTTAAGAATTACTTATTTTACCTTCAATACCTTATGAAATGCGAATGAACTGATAGTTACTAAAGCTAAAAAATTTACGTTTTAAGAAACTTTACGAATATATACATTTTCAAGTGATATTACATAGTAAAACTCTGATCTTGTAAAGATATATTTTACAAATTTTATATTTTTTTTTGATAAAAAAAATTACTAAAGGAGTAGGAATTAAATGTATCATGACTTTAACTTATTTTCACAATTTTATTTACAATATAAGAATACGTATTTTATTTTCAAAATGCTACCAAGTCTTACTCGAAAATGCAGCTAAACATGTATATTTTTGCGTGTTACCAAGTAAAAATTACATTTGACTAGTAAGGTATTGTGCATTTAAAATAAGCTTCCCAAAAAAAATACAATTACAAAGACAATGAGCGGATACTATTTAGAAGTAGACAAGGCAAATTTGTGTCAATGTAAAAATTTAATTTTTTCATGAAATTTGGAACAACCATTACAAACAAATGAAACACGGAACAAAAATATAACTGAAGCAAAAATACAGCAAATGCAGTATTGCCAGATATTTACATTAATATTCAAATTTAAGTCACCATGTATGTATAAAACGTAAGTAAGCGGAGCAACAAGACACAAGCTGCAGACATAGAACTTATTATTTTCTTTATAATATACATCCGGGAAAGTTATTTATCGTTTCCATATACCGAAATATATTCGTATCAAATACTTGTAATTCAAAGTAAGAAACAAAAATAATCGTTAAGACACGTAATGTGGATCAAACTTCTGTTAAAATGCAAATAAAATATAGTTAAGTTTTTAAGGTGAACATGTTAAAAAATGGTTAACGAGAGATATGAAACACAATATATAATTGGGTCTACCCCACTCCAGATAGTGCTGTCGGTAGATTACTTATGGAGATATAGTAAATGGAAACCTAAATATCATAAAGTTCAGATGAATTGTTCATCGGCAATTCCAGGTAACTTCTTACTATTGATAACGTAAATTAAAATAGAAATGCAATATTTGTAGCAGAAATCCCAGCAAACACTTTATTTATAACAACTTGAAGGGAAATTAGTAACTATATTCGGTAGTTACAACAAAGAACAATATTCTTACATGAGTGCAACTTATATATAAATGTATTACTGACATAATTTACACGCCTTTAATACTAACAGGAACTAAAACTTATTTTAAAAAAAGCAAGAAGGTCAATTTTTATTTACAGAACTCGTCGAAATATTACTATTTTATATTTGTTTATCTCACACGAATATATTACCTAAGGTATCCAGTTTGCTATATTGTTGTAGCAATTATAAATGTGATATATTTGTGTTGTAAGGCTTTGTAGAATAAAGCACGATTCTTTACACGTATACATCCTTAAAGACTTTAGGTTTTTAATAAATTCTACAAATTTTATTAACTCAAATAATTTTGTTAATGTCCTACATATTATTGAATAATTATAAAATTTAACATTTTGGAAGAACATTATTACTATAGTGGGATTTGTGTTTCAGAAAATATATCTCGACTACTATTAATATTTCATTGAAGTAAAATTAATTTTAGTCAATTGTAAACAACCTTATGTAAACAAGAGGAAAACGTATGATTTAATTTTAAAAATCATCCATATAAAAAAACCAAATAAAAAGATGTACACTAAAATGTGGAGTTGTGTCGCACCTTTCCACTATTTAGTAGAGAGCAGCACAAAACATCCGAAAAATACAGTGCTTATAATACCTCCCCATACCGTAGATTACTGAACAACACAGTTCATGCTGTATTATAAGTCTGAAAATATCCGCTGACTTATCTAAAGATAAGCGCAGAGCTTTATGGTTTATTGCAAATTATATGTCTCTCCGAGATTCTCACATCGACAAATGATAGTACTGGAGGGCAAATCTAATGACGGAGAGAAAGCCAATATTTATTCTCTCTGATGTCCCTGCGGTCACGTAGCTACAGACATTTCGCTTATGTGTGTTTGTGTGTGTGTGTGTGGAAGATCGAGTATGAAAAAGCGATAATAGTACATTACAAGAAGGGCAGGTTGTAATTAGAGCAGAGTTACAGCTTTAATAATAACTTAATCTTAAATAGCAGACGAGATCTTCAGTAAAAGGTTACATTTATTCTCAATTAAGTGTGCGTGGTAGATAAATAAACGCTGAAAACGTCAATTGATTCCTACGCTTTTTTCGAAGCCAATACGGATAAAATACTCCATGACAATCCTAGATAATGGTATTTGCCAACTTTGTGAGAAAATATTTATCCATAATTACTAATTCGTTACGCGGGATCTCTTGCGCCGCAGTTAAATGCACGCGGTTCCGACGTCAGAGATTGTGCCTCAGAAGTTCGTAACACTGGAAACAATTTTGTTTATAACGTAGGCTAATACAATTTTCTAGGATTGCTATTGTTAACCTTTCGCAAATTGGCTTCAAGAAACCTACAATTATAGGTTAATGCTTTTAACGTTGAATTATGCACCACGCCTTCTTAAGAGTTTTTATTCCTACATTATGAATCAAAATGCACAAGTCTGAAAACAATTACCACTAAGGAAATTACATTTTTAATCGTTTCATTACTATTGAATGATATTTATTTTCTACTGACTTTGCAGAAACAAAAAATCTAATTCGCGGAAAAGAATTTTGAAGTTCTATAATTATTAAAGAATAAAGTTAGAATTATATCCATCATAACCTTTAGTTTAATTTCTACATCTAGCGTAATATATGAGAATATTACAACAAAATAAAATATATTTCTAAGACTCATTCAAATTTCAGGGTGGCTAGTAAAACCTTCAAAAAAATTCCCTCACTTTTCCCTGACTTTTCCAGGTCAGCTGCTTTTATTCCCCTGACCATCAATAAAATTAACCATGTTATATAATCGCGACAAATTTTTTTTTTTTGGTGTAAATATTAAGAATCGCCTCTCATCGTGTACCAAACAAACTATTGATTTTAGGCATATAGTTTATTTATGGAAACTGTTTTAGGGACGTTATAAGTAGTTCTATGTAAAAAAAACCGTTTTGCTAGGTTAAGTTAGATTGTTAGGTCAGGTAACAAATTTTTTATGTAGGACTACTTCTAATGTCTTTCCTTACGTAAATTTTTGGTAGGTTGCCTAATTTAGGTTAGGAAACCAAATTTAATGTTTGTAACCTATTTTAACATAAACTAACATAACCTAACACAACTTAAACCAACATAACTTAACAAAAAAATTACATACTGCTACTTATGTCCGTAGAAACATTTTTCACAATAAACTATATGTCTAAAATCAATAGTTTGGCCAGTAAACGATGAGTAGTGATACTTAATATTTACATTTTTTTTGTGAAGCTGAACACTATTAATCAGCATAACTTCACCTTGCAGAAATTATATATCTTCATCATTTACAAAGCAACAAAGCCCTAGGAATATTCAAATACAACAATTTTTACTTATGTCAAATCACTTTCCACTTTTAAAACGCAGTTGTTGTGATGGAGAGAAAAGCTCTCGATACCAGAATAAAAAGCATTTAATAAGTTGTCTAAATACATATGTGTAATGCCTGGTCACTACACCATCACTCTTTGAATCTCAAAAGCACACTGTAACGTGCACTTGATGTTTTTGGGAAACTTTGTTCAATTATTCGTCAAAACAAACTACAACTTTCTTCCCCTCTAGCAATTAACACATTTCATCCATGAAATACGACGCATGACCAAATGTGAGGTAAAAACCTATTTTATCTCGCTGTAACTTAAGTTTCTTTGCTGTGACACTAATCTGGAAATATTGTTGTTTCGCATTGTGCAGATTTGAAAAAAAAATGCAACTAGGCCTAACTTCACAGTTTAAACCACCAGCCTATTTAGGGTATTCTGCCTTCAATGTGGCTCATAACGGAACGCCGGCCCATGTTGCTTAAAGAAAATTTACATTGCACGAATTGCACCTTGCAGAGTTATCACCAGGACCTTCGCGATTCATTTTATAGTAATAGGATCGGTTAACTAATACAGTTTTTTTCCTTCCTGTTATGACAGACTTCCCTAAATTAATTACGTTGAAGAAATAACACACATTGTGGAAATAACACGCATATACAGATATTTTTAATGCACTTAATCATTTTCGTAAACGTACACGAGATCACGTTATGCTGTAACATTTTAACACACCTCTGTCACTGCATGAGCCAAAAAGTTCAGGCGTGTTTCGCCATTACGCGGTACGGTAGATAAAATACTATTTAAATGTAAATCCACGGACTTCAGACATGATGAGAAGATATTAATACTCGCACGAAGCATAGAAAAAATTCTCTGCTACGCCAAGTAAACAATAAACAACCAACAACGATTACGAACGTATCAGCATGCCACATGTTAAAACAAAAGCGAACTGAGGATCCGATGTTGCCAAGTCCACGCCTTCAATTTCTACTACGAACTCTTGGGGGAAAAGACAACAACTGTTTAAAACCCACGTTATTAACTAAAACTTCATTAAAATTTACGACATTTTGCAAACGGTATGCAAGAAACACCACGAGAGACTAGTGTTTTACTTTACTGTGTAAACTTGAAAACATCGCGCACATTGTCAGGGAAACCATTGGTCTGGCAACACTGGCGGGAACCACAGAAAATTCTGGTACAAAACTCCTAAAAAATGGTTTTTGAGACGAAAAATTGGTACCAAGCGTCAAATCCACTGTTCCACACAACTACAATATCGGTACGAAAAAGTATAATGGAACTATAAAATTGGTATATGTACCAAGAAAATGGTACGTTGTGTTCACGAAAATGTTTGTTTACCAAATTTTTAAATGCCAGGTTTATTTAGAGAATTCCCTGACTTTTTGCTGACTTCTCCAAAAGTCTTACATTCCCTGACTTTTCCCGTTTTTCCCGGCGGTCGCTCGTCACCCTGAAAATTGCATATATATATATATATATATATATATATATATATATATATATATATATATATATACACATACATACATACATATATACATATATATGGAAAGTTTTTCTTTCGTTCACTATATCAGTGTAGTTTTAAAAATAATCCTTTCAGAAATTGACGAAAAAATAGGAATTGCCTGTATGCTAACATCAACATTTTTTTTTTTTTTTTAATTTTACATACGATACAAGAAAACTTTTACGATTTGAATCCCTCACTTAAACTTTACTCAAAAATTCACACATACATATATTTTTCTTGTCTGTTATCAAGTAACAATTATATTTTATTAATAAGTTTCTGTGCATTTAAAATATGTCTTCTAAAAATTATAAAGCTATAACTTTTTAGTACTGTACGTTGGATGTTTGTGCGAAGTTTAATACTTCCTTTAAAGTGTAATAATTAAATTTTTTATGAATATTAGAAAAACCATTACAAACAAATTTAATTCTGAACAAAAATAAATACAACTGAAACACAAATACACCAAATGAAGTAATGAAGGAGATTAACGTTTATACAGTCATATTTAACTAACTTGGATATACATTTAATAAACCTGCTATGAATTACACATAACTAAGCGGAGAAATATAATGGCATTTTAGCTGCAAAAATAAAACGTTAAACTGAATTACATTAAAATAAGTGTATTTGGATAGACATTTTTTTGTAGAAATAACTTCGTAAGTTAATATATATTTTAATATCAATATTGATAATAATATTCATAATTCATGTTCTGGGAAAAAAATTTGGATAGAGTTATACAAAAAGGAACTAATCAAAAAAGACATTTTATTTGAGATAGACTCACGAAGTAGAAGAAATGGTACTACACTAGAAAAGTAACAAGTTTTTAAATATAATATTTCAATACAAATTAAAAACCGGGAAAAATGATTTTTTTAGAAAAGTGAACTACTGTAAATAAAGAATAATTTGACATTGAATATCAAACTTTCAATAATTAAGTATTTATTCCCTCCTGCATAAATATATCCAATGAATTTGAATTGTTTAAAACAATTTTAAATGCCTACGTGAATCTAAAAACTAATATACATGCATATTAACACAAATATACGTACGTGTGTACATTTACGTGTAATTTATATTATCACTAGTAAAGCAGATTGATTTTTCAATTGTTCACCTAGTGTAGCTGGACGTTCCATATCGTCATAAATACCAGCTGCAAACACAGATTATTATTTACTAAATAATATGTAATACGCCTCCGTGAAATCTACTCATGTCCATTTCCATCTACTGAACAATATTCGCATCAAATATGTGCAATTCTTGATAAGAACAAAAAATAAACGGAAAACCAGTTAATGTAGCTCAAACTTCAGTTAAATGCAAACTATAATATTTTTAACTTTTAAAGTGGACATACTGAAGCAATTGAATAACAACATAGAGATATCAAACACAACATAAAATTGGGACAACCGTACTTCAAATAGTGTTTCTGTGATATAACTTACAGATATAATTTTTTTAATCCTAAATTAGATGTGCAGATGAATAGTTAATCGTCAAAACCAAGTAACTTTATGCTATTTATAGTTTATATTAAACTAGGCATGTAAAGTTTGTAGCAAGAATTAAAGCAAACGCTTCATTTATAGTCTTGAAGGGCAACTGGCAGCGGTATTCAATAGTTACAATAAAGAACTTTATTCTTACACGAGTGAAACTAATATATTAATAATGTATTACTGACATATCTACATGACTTTAATATCGACAGGACCTAAAATGTGTAGGTCTTAGTATCGTTACATAACTCATATAAATATTGATATTTTGTCAAAAAAATTACATTTGTTTAACTTACATTAATATATTCCCTACGGATGTAGTATTCCATATTATTCCCCGCTTATAATAATTGTGATGTAACTGTGATATTAGGATTTACCTATTGTAGTAAGAAGCTTTACATGTTTATATCCTACAACACTTAAAAATGTAATTTGCATTTAAAAGTGTAAATAAATTATAAAAACTTTATTTAACTAAATGTTGTAAATAATGGTCATACATATGTTTTATAAATTGGTAAATAAATTAATTTAGAAGGACACATTTACGGTGACGAGAATTATATTTAAGAAAATATATGTACTAGTAATGTCGGATTGAAAATAATTAATTTCCTTTTAGTAAAATGTTAACAAAACGATTTATGCAAGAGCAATTTTTATGATTAAACCTAAATATTGGCCAATTAAAGAACTGAACAGTTGATGAAAATTTAAATAAGATTTTCATCAAACCTTCTCCCCATTTAGCAAAAAAAAAAAAAAAAGCACCAATTCGTCCGAAAAAACCGGGCTTTCATTACCACCACGTACCGTACATTACATACACACAGATGGAACAATACATCTAAAAATATCCGCTGACTACTTAGAGGAAAACTGCGGTGGTTTCTTGTTCATTGTGTGAAGTAAGTTGCCCTAGACTCTCACGGCGACCAATGACAAAAATGGAGCGCAGGGATGGAGAACGAGAAAAGTTAGTATTTATTCAACATCCCCGGGCTCCAGTAGCTGCAGATATCTCGCTAATGTGTGAGTGAAAGATCGACTCTGAAAATAATATTATTCTACGTTACAAAAAGTGTACATGACAACTATTTCACGGTCGAACATTAGTAACTTATCTATAAATAGCAGAAGAGTTCTTCAGTACGACGAATATTTCCCATCCCTTATACACAAAATTTTACAATGCGTTAAAATACAATAACTTCTTTTCCTGCATTACGAATTGAAATGCACAGGCCTGAAAACAATACCCAAAGGATATTGTATTTTTAATTAGTTTCATTACTATGCAAATATATTCATTTTTAGTGATTTACAGAATAAAGAACTGAATTTGTGAAAAATAATTTTAAAATATTAATAATCTTGTATAAAATAAACTAACGAAAACTTTTAGAATTATGTCTACGCTAACTTTAATAAAATTTTTTCTACACCTACCTAAAAATACATATACTTAAAATCTCAATCAAGGCTTATCAAAAGTGCATATGTAGAATCAATATATATGGCTGTAATGTAATTAGTTCAGGCCACTGTATAATTAAATTTTCAATAACAATATTTTCAGGAAGATTGATAATAAAGATGTAAACTGCATCACTTTAAATTCTGCTATTTTTCCGTTTGTTATTGAGCTGTTACGGTATACAACAAAATATAAAATTTACAACATGTATCAAACAATAAAGCTGACAGAAGGTATCGTAGATAAACACATAGATAAATCTTGAAGTACTAGAAACCTAAATTCCTCAACAAGCAGATGCATATTCAATCGGCAATACACGTAAGGTCGAATATATAAAATGATAAGTAAACTGGCAATGTATAGTTAGCATAAATATACAAAGCACAAACTGCAACATTACTATTTCAGTAATTATTGTGATGAGACATGCTCTACGGATTTATGCTTGCAGTTGATTAATGTGGCCTAAATTTATATAAACATTTCAAGATTATTATTTTTACAGAATTAACTCTATATTGCTGTAATATTGAAAATTATAAAATTCGTCAAAACCAAATTTAAACATTTTCTAGGTAACAATTAAAGTGTATTATTACAGCTACTACATATGCGATTTAAATGTATTGTCAGGTTTTGCTTCTGAAGTAAAATTACGTTATATATATATATATATATATATATATATATATATATATATACACACAAGATTTTTTAATGCAATGTCTAATAAAATGAGTGTCAACTGAATTCTGAAAATTTTAATATTTTAACGAATTTGATGAAGGTTAAAATAAATTTTATTAGCTCGCCAATTATATGTTTTAGTTAAATTTACTTTTAACTATGACAGAGTATTTTTTAAACTTAAATTTAGCAGAAATACCAAGCATGAGTAAAAACTCATTACAATCAAAAAATGCCATTAATATGATTTAGAGACGTAGAAAAATTTACGAATAACGTAAAAGATGACAAAAATAAAGACAATACTGAACAGCCGACTAAAATTTAAGTGAGAAACCGATCAAATACCCACGAAAAAAAAGACAGTGTTTACAATACCTCCGCATATCGTACATCGCCGAACAATATAGTTGAGGCAGTACTATGTCTATGACTATATCTGCTGACTTATCAGAGGTTTACTGCAGAGTTTCTGGCTCACTGCGTCAAGTTCCTGCAAGATTCTCACGTCGACAAATGACAGTATCGCAGTTCAGGGATGTACAAAGAGAAAAGTTAAGGGGCCTTTCTACCTGCGCTGCCAATGCGTTGCAGCTAGTTGCGATTGTTTTTTTTTTTATCGAAACTATATCAAACGCACATTATATTTGTATGTCTACAAAAAGAACCTACACTTCAAACAATCTCTAGTTTCTAAAATTCGGCACGTTTAATTAAATCATCATTTTTAGGCCCCTCAAAATGGCCAAAAATCGGTATTTTAGAATATCGTATCTGTAAAAATAACAACCGGTTTAAAAACAGAACTGCACAACGCTAGCCACAAATAAAAGAATGTCGTCAGCGCTTATTAAAGTCGCACAGGGAAAAGAGGATAACAGTAAAGCATTGCACGCCAGCTGAGTGGCTTGCACGTAGAGGCGATAATACATTACATACGTCAGTCAACAGCAACCTTACCGCCACTGCCTCACACACACAAACGCAGCCTACGTAGAGAGGCCCCTTAATATTTATTCCCCCTGCCCTCACTCCCGTGCTCGTGGTACATTTCTCCTCCCTTTAAAACTAAATTTATAGTGTGGTAAAACAATCACATAGAATAACTTTTTCTTCCTTCATTACGAATGGAAATAAACAGGCCTGAATACAATTACCGCTAAGGAAATTTCATGTTTACTTCGTTTCATTAGTATGGAAAAAAATTTATTTCCTACTGACATTACAAAATGGAAAATCTAAACTGTGGAAAATTATTTCAAATATTCAATAATTTTTATAACAATGGAAATTCACAGAAAACTTTTGTCTACACATATATCTTAAGGTGTAAGAATACTACAAAAACCTTAAACCATTATCAAATCTTATTCAACATTGCATGCATATAGATAAAAATTTTAATTTTAAAAATACAGTTACATAGTAGTGGTCTAAACTAAAACACACACTCTCGCTCTCTCTCTATATATCTCTCTCCCTCTCTCTCTCTCTCTCTATATATATATATATATATATATATATATTTATATATATATATATATATATATATATAAGTTTAGACCACTCTGTAGTTGTATTTTCACAAGTAATATTTTCATTTTTATAAACAGTTTATCAAAAAGAAAGTAGGCTGTACCTTTTTAAAAGTTAGTATGTATCCTTCCGCTGTGGAGCCGCTACGCCCTTGAGATTTTTCGAATCAGACGCTATAAACGTAAACTTATTTTAGTGATATATGTATATTGTCACATATTATTAAATATCTTACACTTCGCACACTGCCTGGCTTCGTAAATCACTGGTATTCAGAAGCGCGGTTGTGTTACGTGTTTTAATACCGACAATTGATCAGCTAAACCTCGCACTACACGATGTCGACTGCCCACATCGGGCTTCCAAGACTGAATAATCTCAGAAAGTGCGCATCTGATGCCAGTCGCACCTTCGCGCACCCAAAATACTCCACAGCCAATAGGCGTGCTCTATTCGCGCATTGGCTACGCCCACTAGCTTCGTCTTTCCGTCTCCCGACTGCACCGCCATTTATATAGCTTTCTTTTTATTAATTTTAATGCTTGTATACATTCCTCATTTTGTGGCTAGCTCAGCATCTGATTGGCTGTTTCATTCCCCTTTGTGTGGCCTTCCTTGCTTTGTCTGAAAGGAATGCGAGTGCAGTTGAGCTGTAAGTTTCTTAGGTAATGTGAGGTCCAGGGCTCGCCACCTCACAAAGGATAAAAAACTCTGCACGGGCTTTTTTCACAGTCCACCGAATAATTACCCCTCCCCCCAATCTTTTGTCAAGAAGCTGATCAATGGCTTTCGAGAAGCATTTCTTGGGGCCGACACGACGTCTCTTCTTTCAACCACAGTTCAGAATTATTCACTGCATACCTCAAAATCAATGCGTACTCCTTTACAGTCGCAGATACATTTATACGGGCAAATTCCTGAATAAATGTTACATATACCTTCACCCTGGAATCTATCGTCGTCAAACTTTAGCTGCTGTAGCACTCACTCCACTCTCTGGAACTTCATTGTCTTGCCTTCCTAAGCGACACGCCTTTATACAACTTCTAAGGAATGCCGCGTCGATTCGCCATTCGTCTTGGAACGAGCTGATCAAAGGCCGGCCTCTCACAAATGTCGAAATCACAAAGGAAACGCGTTCCTAACTACCCACGGTATACAACCTAGACGGCTCTGCACGCTTCGTCCGTGACCAAATGGGCGGCATTGAGAGAAAACAAAGGCTCCTGCTAGCTCCTCACATGCCTGGACTCATAAAATATACAAATGCTCTCGAACCTACCTCCTAATGAGGGCTCCTCTGGCCTGACTGATCCGCGGTTGGAGTGAGAGATTTTTGTCCAGCGCTTAAGAGGGCGTGGTACAAAATTCAACGCTAACAGCATGAATCTATAACTGTACGTTTCTTGAAAATTAAATTATAGCAATCCTAAACAATAGTTTTAGCAAACGTTTTAAGTAAAATTGTTTTCAGTGTTACGAACTTTTGCGGCACAATCTCTGACGCCGGAACCTCGTGCATTTAACTGCGGCGCAAGAGATCACGCGTAACGAATTAGTAATTCTGGATAAATATTTACTCATAAAGTTGGTAAATACCATCATCTAGGATTGTCATTGAGTATTTTATCCATATTGACTTCGAAAAACGCGTAGAAATCAATTGATGTTTTCAGCGTTTATTTATCTACCACGCACTCTTAACATCGAGGTCTTCAGTGCTGGTGAGGAGTGCCATGGGGTGAGTATGGAGCAGCACCGAAATGAAAAGTGGGACGGGAAGCCCCCGAGAAAACCGGACGACAAGCGGCACGATTCCGACATGCAAAAATTCGGTGTCAAGACCCCACCGGGAATCGTACCCGGATCGCCTAGGTGGAATGCGAATTGTCTGACCATTCAGTCACCGCGGCCCAAACCCGCTGGTAAAATAGTCTTTATAGAGTGTTCAAGCCTAGATTGCGTTACAGGGCTTATAGCGCGCACAGTTGCCAGATCGCAGCCGCGTTACGAAGTTCTGGATATGCTCATTCGTAATTTTGAGTACCAGAATACTATATTTTACATTTTTTAGTTGATATCGTTGTAATTGGTATAGTAAAAAGCTTCAAAATGTGTATCTAATCATATTTTTATATTATTTTAAAATATGGAACAGTCCACAGCTCCACGGGTTATGAATTCATTAGATTAGTAATAATAGGCAATTTTTTAACAAATAATTACTATCCCATTGGCTACTTATGAATCAATATAGCCACTCCCGATAAAACGTGACAGTTCGTCCATAGCAGTAGCGTGTGTCTGAAGACAAGAATGTGGTTGGGTAATGTTGAAGATTATGAAATTATTTGTGGAAAACCAGATGTCGTGTGTAAACTGGAAAATCTGGTTGTTTTCGTCATAGTTAACTATTACTAAAATTCGGATTCAACTTTGCAGGTTAGTAAAAAGTACAATGTTGCCATCGTTTCTTCCTAAGAGCATAAATAGTTTGATTGGAGCACCTATTACTGTGAAAGCTACCTTGCTTGCGTTAATAGTACGCATTTGAAAAATACTGGAATACGTTCAACCCTCCCTCGCAGCCAATCTACGTTGTGCCTTTCTGCACGATTTACCTTGCATATAAATAAATGTTAGTTAAAACACATTTAACGAAATTCTGGCTCTGAAATCAGCCATTCGACACGATAAATCACGTGGCCGCGAGACACAGGTGCAGTCCTGGACTATTTTAAGATACGGGACGAAGAAAATTTGCTCACTGAAGAAAGAACATGTGTTATTTACTATCCTACCCTCACAAAACCTTACAGTCAGTAAAATAACGGAACTTATAGGTACAGTCAGATATCTTGGTTTTGCAGGCGAGTGCGATGACCTAATACGGGACACATTTATGCTATTAACAAGAGAACAGACGATACACAATTACTGATATCTTTTCCAGTCGAAGAAACTTCCCAAGCCATAAACAGAATTAATGATGATTTAAACCGACTACATTATTGGTGCATTGAAAATGGACTTAAGTTAAATGCTGGGAAATGTAAGTACATGACAATAGGGACACCAAAAAATCTTAACAAAATTAGTCTTCCCATCGAAATTACTATAAATCGCATCCCTGTCTCGCCCTGTCATCATTATCGGAACCTAGGGATAATATTTGATGAAAACCTCACATGGCACAAACATGTTTCCG
>PNEQ01023967.1:22232-49255 GCA_003012365.1 Medauroidea extradentata | reverse complement strand
AACGTAAAAATTAGTGCCTGTACAGGGTATTTTTTATGTGCAAGGGGAGTTGATTTTTTAGGCTTTTTAGCGAGTGAAGGGTCGCCAGCACCTTCCTTCATATGCTAGCTACGTGGAGAAACCAATTTTAATTGCTGTTCAAAATGAGTCCTAGGATTTTCACTGAGGATGTCAACTCGATTTTCGCATTGCCAACACATTTTTTTGGAAAATCGGCAGTAACAGTTTACTATATATTTTTACTTTTTCTTTATAAACGATATGGAAGCTATCGATATAGATTTCCGGGCTATCATATTCGTAATCTACACAAAATACTGAATAAAATGACACCTCACTCTTCTTTACCGCATGATAAAAGGCATTCTTTCACTCAGCTGATAGACTAACAAGCTTGTTGCCTTTTCTCAATTGGTTCATTACAAGATTATGTTTAGAACGATCTACGTTTTGAAGATACTTCTATTGAAAATTACGTATAAGTTATATAATAAAAATCAAAACTGCTCGGTATTTATTATCAAATACACCGGTAATAAAGCATTTTAGAATAAAATTATTAGAATAATAGATAGCATAAGAGCCCCTTATTCAGGCAAATCCCAATTCCAGAAGCCGAAAATAGACTACCGTCCTTGTAAACGCATAAAATTGTTACTTACGCAATAAAAAATATCACATTTTTCTTAACACCCCAACCTTCCATAACACTGTCTCAGTTGTAGGTGCAATAGCATAGTTTTCTTTGGTTTGTTTTATGTTCAGTTTCAAATACCCTCCTTACAGTCCGGATTTGGCATCGAGTGACTTCCACCTTTTCCCCACGTTGAAAAAGTGGCATGGAGGACGACGCTTCAACGCCCATGATTAACTGCATGACACTGTTAAAACGTGGCTGAATAGGCAGGAGGCATTCTTTGCAGAGGTTATCGGTAAGCTGGTGCATCGGTACGATAAATGCCTCAATCTGCACGGCGAATATGTGGGAAAATTGTGTAAAGATGTACGTTTCTTTTGACATTAAAATAATTTCCTAATTCGTTCCCGTTTTTTTTTTATTACAGTCGATCGGAGGTTGAAAAAAAATAGCCCTCGTACAATGACTCGAACCCACGTCTTTACGCTTGGTGACCACGCATTTAACACTACACCACTTAAACCTACATAATGTTAATACTTTTTCATTTAAATATAGTTTACTTCAGTAAAATAAGTTTCTTAATATTCTGTACACGTAATTAATAAAAATATTTTTACTTTATACCAGCGAAATGCATTCTGGAGGAAGTGATTTATGAAGCTATATAACTATATAATTACCCAAGAATCCATGATTTTAATGAATACAGTAAGCTATTTACAAATAAAATCCTTGTAACTTCACAAACTATTAAATTCACAAAATAATTATTTGTACTTTTGCATAGGTTTATATAACTACAAATAAATTCAGTGTAATTTTTAGGGTGGTATTTACTTTATTTTGTGTAATAAAAATGAAAAATCTTTGCAACGCACATATAAACGAAGTTCGTTTGCATGCAACACATCTTTGAGACTACTTTAGCGTATATGATATGTTTTAAAATTAGTTTCCGCCTAGCGATTTTAATTTTTTTAAAGTGCAAAATTGTGAAACGTCCTAGAGAAATTACGGTATATTTTTATTAGATGGTTAAAGATATAATCTTTCCTGCTATAATTCCAACCGGCACACATTGTGCAATATGACCAGTCTTGATGTGTTGTTGTAGTTGAATTTTGAGTAGTTGTGACAGGAACACCAAACACGATATACTTTCAATTCATTTGTGATCTCATTAATCATCAATAACGGTACACATGTTTCTCACTGTTTAGCATACCGTACCGAGCACCCTGAAGTTTTTTACTCTGGAAGAACAATTACGTGGTCTTTGGTATGTTATTTTGTGGATAATAGAATTAGTTTTGGTAACCTCAATATTTTTTTGGGGGTCAATAAAAATGTATTGTGGTAAGCACAAAAATAATTTGGCAGGGTCAATAAATACTAAACAAAATATTTTGTAACTGACACTAAATATATATTTCTTCGTGTACTACGATAACGTGTCGTCACTCTCTTCTACTGAGAACTGCCACACTGTGTGATTACAGTATCTAAGACTGAAGCAGGACTGAGGTGGAGTTGGCTAGGTCAGAGAGATTGTCGCCAGGAAGCAGGGGAACGGACGAAAGCAGGGCGCAACCCGAACGACGCAATAAAAAGAAAGGGTTGGCAGAAATGTTCGCGACGACGTTCAGCGAGCGAATATATCTCCAGTATAGGTTAATACAAACATTGCGAGGGGAAAGAGGGGTTGAAATGCAGAGGGCTCCCCTTTCCTGCTTGGCTCGTAAAATGACTTCGCAGGGTGCGATAATAAAATTTTTTTAAGCGGACTTAGGGAGACGAGGAACGTTTCCTGAAGTTCGTGCTCGCCGGCTCGATTTGTCTCTCTCTCTCTCTCTCGCTCTCTCTCTTGCTCGCTTTTTCAACTTGCGGTGTAAAAACCTTAAGCGATGCACGATAAACAACTTTAGCAGTGGAAGGGCCTTCCCGCGCTGAACATTATTGTCACGCTGGACTTATATGACCGGTGCAACCGAGGAAGTTTACTTCTTAATAAACAAAATGCAAAGGAGTTTATTGTTTTATTAAGGTTCTCTGTTGAAAGTCTTGAAAGTAGCCTTTATCTACAGAGCTCCATACTATATATTTAAAAATCTCTCACACTGTTTACATCAGAACTAATTCATGCTATAGTGTAATGACTAAAGAATATTCGCCCGAGGCAGGCGCTGGAATTAAAGTGGAACGTTTTTAGGCCATGTACAACAAAATATTTGTGGTAACGTATCTCACATGACGTACTTAGTGTCATAATTTACAAGTAATTAATCACGGACTGTTGATTGCATTATAACTAAGTAGGTTTAATAATTCTAAAAAAAGAATTTTAGTAACGGTACGACAAAATTTACAATTAAGTAAACAATTTGTTTATTTGACCAAATCGTTGCAATTATAACATTTAGTTTTCTTTTGCATAACACTTTTCTGTAATGGTTTGAAAATTCAGAAATTAATAATTGACAATTAGTATTTTCAAGTGCAAGGACATATTGATTGAAGATACGTACGTGAAATCCAACGTGATGAGTCGACAACATTATTTTCTGACAGTGGTATGAGCAGTAAGAGTTAGTTGATTTTGTTAACTTTATTATTACAACGGGGGGAAAATATTTAAAAAATCATCACGAAACTACAACTTTGGTAACTATTGAATTAGACTTATTTAAATGCGTCATCTACCTTTGATCTTGAACTATATAGCAGCGTGTTTGAAGAAAACATTTTTGGCGAAACCGTTAAACTTGTCCCAAATATTTTAACTTGCGAAGTATCACTCATTCCAGACGATGGCAGAATGGTACCTTTAAAACAACGCGAATAGAATGAAAACTATTTAGAAGCCGTCTAACATAACCGAAGTAGTGGAGCAGTAGTAAAACACTCGCTTCGCATTCAGGAGGACCCAGGTTCGATCACTGGCTCCGGCCAAACCCTGATTTCGGTTTTCCAGCATTTTTCGAAATCGCTACAGGCGAATGATGGGATGGTTCCTTAAGAGGGCGTGGTACATAGTTCAACGCTAAAAGCATTAACTGCAGGTTTCTTGAAGCCAATTTGCAAAAATTAAACAATAGCAACCCTAGAAATAGTTTTATCCAACGTTTTAAAAAAATTGTTTCCAGTGTTACGAACTTCTGAGACACAATCTCTGACGCCGGAACCACGTGCATTTAACTGCGGCGCAAAAAAAAAAAAAAAAAACATAATGAATTAGTAATACTGGATAAATATTTACTCATAAAGTTGATAAATACCATTATCTAGGATTGTCATTGAGTATTTTGTCCATATCGGCTTCTAAAAAAAAGCGTAGAAATCAATTGATGTTTTCAGCGTGTAATTATCTACCACGCACTCTTAAACAGGACCTGGCTGACTCCTTCCATCTTTCGTCTGTATACCTCTACCGATGCGTTGTGCTGTTCGAAAGTACGCAAAAGGAATAAACAATTAAATAACTCTATACACTGAAACCACGATATGTGTATGTTTTAGACTTATTGTGTAGTTACGTCCAAAAAATACAGTGGCAGTTATAAAGCCACGGTCAGGCGAGACGTTGACAGGAAGCCCGTAAAGTGGCTTGCACATAGGTGCGATGTGGCATCTGGTTGCCACACCAGCTACGTCCTTATCACTCCTTTGCTCCTGGCTCACTGCCGCTGGTAAAGCCGCCCGATAGGCGACCGCCTCAAGTTAAAAAATTATTCGAGTTTTGAAGGTTTCTCTGTCTGTCCACCGTTCTCTGACAGATGATATGAGATGAGGCCGTACAATGGAGCAGCGACGGAATACAAGTGCGAGGGAGTTGGTCGGCCAATGGCAACGCGCATCATGTTTCCCACATGCGAAAAATTCTGGACCGCTAGCCCAGAATCGAACCCAAATCGCCTGGGTGGTAGGCAACTGGTCTGAACTTTGCACAGTCGCGACTCTTTCATGTGAATGTTTGAGTGAGTGAGAGAGAGAGAGAGAGAGAGAGAGTGGGCGATTTTGGTGAGCGCTCAACATCGAGGTCTTGAGCGCTGGTGAGGGGTGACATGAGGTGAGTATGGGGCAGCACTGGAGTGAATGGGCGGGGGATATCTCTGAGAAAACCCTCCAACCAACGGCATCGTCCGGCACGATTCCCACATGCGAATTCCGAGGACCGACCCCGCCGGGAATCGAACCCGAATCGCCTTGGTGGGAGGCGAGAGGTCTGAACATTGCACCGCGACCTCATTGTGAATGTTTGAGACGGAAGTATTCTTTTTACACACATTTCAACCTGTTGTCTAGGCAACTTCAGTAGCATCAAGTATTGTGCGGTTGCCTGCGCACCAGGCGTTCATCTATTATCTACACAGGTGTGTAATCAAAACCTGTCTATACGTTATTTTTTACGAAATGTGAACCAAGTATCGGTAGAGCAATTACGGTATAAACAGGTTCACTGACAGGCATCTCATCAGTCTAAAACAAGACAAGTGTATTAAAAAATATTATAAACAACAGTTTCGGTTTTAACTGCTACTGAAACTTGCTTCCAGTATGTGAACGTGTCACGGTAATACTGAGAACATTTTTCACGAAAAAATTAACAGTACAAGTAAATTACCGCAGTCGTATGAACTCACTGTTTGGGTAAAACGTGCATGCGGTGAAATTGCGACCCCGTGTTGTAGCGATAATATCTAGGCCTCTATAATAACTGAATTTCATAAATACACACGTTTTGATTAGAAAATAATTTTAGTATCCGAAAATCTCTGCGAGAGAGGTTTACGGATGTTAAAATTATTTTCAAATTATAATGGGAGTATTTTTGAAATTAAGTTATTATAGCAGCCTGAATATTATCATATTAAAAACTATAAAAATGACAGTCTTCCAGTTTTGTAGATATTGCAGTTTCAATCAAGCCCATATTTTTCTAAAAACAGTTTTCATTTTTTCACTCGAAAGTAAATCATACTACCGCATAGTGCTATATACATACGCTGATAAAATTTATATTAGACAAAAATCTCATCGAATTTTGATGAACAGTTAAGATTTTATTGACGAGTGAGTTTTCCAGTCGTCACTCGACATTCGTACCTTTCCACACCCCTTAAATGTACAAAATGTGGAGTACGAATGTAATATGAGACGTGTTACATTCGTATGGCATAACGTTGGACGCTTGGAGTGCAAAACATGAAGTAACACGAATGTAATACGAGTAGTATTAAATTCGTATTACGTGGTCTATTACGCAATACGGTTGTTCTACTTTTCTTAAATCGAAATACGAACGTAATATGATACGGGTTACAGTCATATTTAAGGAAGATTGGCTAATGAAATGTAGAGTGTGATGTAATACGAATGTAATACCAGTAGCAATTACATTCATATTACGTGTAGCGTTATACTACTGGTACTCATATGCATTAATAAATGCGCAAAAGTGTAGTAAGACTGTAATATGAGTCGTGTTACATTATTAATACATGGCCTTTTATTCTATAACCACCTCAGTTTAATAAATTTTTCAAGTCACTGTTTTAGGCCGTTCATTAAAAAATATATTGTAGAATCGCTAATACTCGTAAATAAAATCAAAAGAAAATATTTTAATTATTTTTTAAATCTAAAATTTGTTTATTGAAAAAAGTATTTTAATTATTATCTCAAAACTTGTTTATTGATAATTGGAATAAGAAAATTAATTTTTAAAATTTTTTAATCTTTGATTTTCATTTTAACTTAGTGTTTTCTTTCTTATAAATGGGAGCAAAAATGGGTGATGATTACAACTCAGTTAAAGAAGATTAAAAAGAACAAAATATTAACTGTCAAATTTGTAATAATCATTACAAAAATAAATATAAAGAGTCATGAGAGAAGTAGAATAAATAAAGGTCATCCGTCATTACCAAAAAGAGCTTCAAGAAGAAATAATTAAATTTAATGTTTGTGAAAATTATTATAAGCCTTACTCACTAAAAACTTAACACTAAAAAAATATAAAAATAATATAATAGTTAAATGTCCAGAATGTATTAATGATTATTAACCAAAAGAAAAAAAAACATGAAGAAAGTAGAGCTCATAAAGTCCTACCATATTAGTTAAAAGAAATAAACCGAAAAAAAAATCAAATAAAGAAACAAAACATTAACCCAATAATACGTGAAATTTGTGGATTACAATAAAGTAAATCATTAACAAAAAATCATGAATGAAGCAAAAAACCTTTAGTAGCAGCAAATTGAATTTAAAAATGGACGAAGTTGATGAATATGAAATACGAAAAAGAAACAGCATTTGAAAGTGGATTAGAAACATATAGCATTATTCATGTTCAATATCAAATATAACCAAATGTTTTTTTCTTAATGGCATAAAACAAATTATAATAAATAAAATAAAGTTTTGAAAAACGTAATTTAAAAGTAAATTTTAATTTTTCCACCTAATATAAAAGAGGGCCAATTAATGGTGAAGAATACCAAAAAGAATCCCTCAAAATTAAAAATAAAATTATATTTATTAAAACTGATATAGAAAAATATTATGACGATTCCATTTCAAAAGTGTAAAATGAAACTATGCAATTTGAGACAGAAGGATCCCAGCATATACCTACTAAACGAAATCTTTGCATTAGAATTAAGAATAAATAAATATTATCCAATAAATAGTAGTTCTAATGTTGACTTACAAAAAAAATTCATAAAAATTCACAAGCCGTTATAAATACTTATAATTACAATAAAAATGTTTTTGTGATCTATTTTATCAGCGTTACATCCAGCAAAAAGTAACCCTTTTAGAGTAAAAAATTATGAAAAATTTTAACACGAATTTAATAATGCTTTTTCAGGCTTAGAATTTCCCATGCAAGTAGATAAAATAAAATAATTTGAAAAATGAACAAATATTTCTGTTAATGTTTGTGCCTACCAAGAAAACGAAAAATTAACTGAATATTAATTTTATCCTTTAACTATTTGCTGAAAATAAATCCGGTACTCATATTAATCTTTTATATATTAAATATGAAAATAATGATCATTATTGTTGGATAAAATATCTTTCTCGACTAGTTGGACATCAACAAAAAAAATCACCGTAAAATATCTTTGTGATAGATGTTTACAATATTTTTAGCCGAAGATAAATTTTAAAAAATCATTAAAAAGATTGTAAAAAACATGATGGCGTTCGTGTTTAACTTCCAAATGATGGCAAAAAATTTTAATTAAAAAATTATATTAATTCTTTAAAAATTCATTTAACTAATTATGCCGATTTTGCATGTTTATTAACTAAAATAGATACCTGCGAGCAAAATCCTGAAAATCTTACACGAAAAATTATCAAAAACACGAGGCCGATATTATTACATTAAATATCAGAATGGTGATTTTAAGACACCGGTTTCTTATATAGGAAAAAATGCGCCAAGAATTTTTGTAAGAATGTTAATGGAAGAAGCCAAAAAAATTAATGAAGTATAATATGAAAAGGAAAAAAAAAAAAAAAACAATGCTTCCTCTAACTAACGAAGAACAAAATAAATTTTTAGCAGCAATAAATTGTCAAATTTGTGAAAAACCTCTTCTTAGTATTAATAAGGAAGGTGCTATATTTAATGATTTAGTAAAATATCACGACCATTTTACAGAAAAATTTCGTGGCGGGACTCATAATAAGTGTAATTTAAATTATCAATACCCAAATTTTATTCCCCGTTTACATTCATAATTAGTCAGGCTATGACACCAATTTATTTATAAAAGAACTCAGAAAATAAAAATGAAAATAGAATTTATTTAATTCCAAATAACGAAGAAAAACATATTTCTTTCACCAAACACATGGAAGATGGCGTAAAATTAAGATTTCTTGGTTCATTTAATTGTATGGCCTCTAGTATTGATAAACTCTCTAAATATCTTACTAAACATTTTCACCAAACTTCAAAATATTTTTCAGGTGACGAACTCGATTTAGTTATTAAAAAAGGCGTTTATCCTTACGATTATATGACTTCTGAAGAAAAATATAATGAAACCGAACTACCACCAAAAGAATATTTTTTACAATAATTTTAATAAAACTATTGTTTTCGATGAAGATTATGAATTCGTCCAAAAGGTTTGAAAAACATTTAATATTAAAAACCTTAGAGAATATTATATAATAACATTGACATTTTATTTCTGGCTGATATTTTTGAAAATTTTAGAGTAGTTTGTTTAAGAACTTATAAAGTAGACCCTTCTTGAAATTTCACTGCTCCAGGTTTAGCTAGGGATGCAATGTTGAAACACACAAAAATTGAATTAGAATAATTATTTGATTATGACAAAATATTAATGATTGAGAAAGGTATTAGTGGAGGAATTTTCCAATTGATACACTATAGTAAATAATAAATACATGAAAAATTAGATTCTGAAATTGAAAATTCTTATCTTGAATATTTAGATGCAAATAATTTATATGGTTGGGCTATGATACAATTTTTACCTTCTGAGGGTTTTGAATGGGTAAATTTCAAGCCCAATGATGTAAATTATTGGAATAAATATATTTTAAAAGTTGAGAGCCGTTCAATTTATAGCTATAGTTGAGTGGTTTCGTTATAATACCCAAAAGAATCTCACGAATTTCATAAAAATTTACATCTAGCTCCTGAAAACAAAATTCCAGCAGGGCCAAACATAAAAATAATATTAACTATATAATAAAATTCTCGTGTCACAGTGTTTATTTCCATACTCCTCCGAAATGGCTTAACCGATTTCAATGAAATTTTTAATATACATTCGGTAGGTCTGCGAATAGGTTTTTATCTATTTTTTATACTCCTAAGTGTTATTGTTTAGTAAATATTTTTAATTTATTTATGTGACAAAACAATGTTTGGCAGGACAGCTAGTCAACTATATAATGTGATAAAGAAAAATATGTTTTGTACTACAAATATTTAAACAATATTTATCTCTAGGAATGAAATTAAACAAAGTCCACAAGGTTTTAAAGTTTAAACAATCAGATTAGATGAAATCTTATACTGAATTAAATACTCAAATGAGGACAAAAGTAACTAACTATTTTGTTGAATAAGAATTTTATAAATTAATGAATAATTCAGTATTCTTGGGAAAACCATGGAAAATATTATAAATAAAGTTGATATTAGATTATGCTCGAATTTTAAACAAATAGAAAAATTAATAGTTAAATAAAACTTTAAATATAGAACAATTTTAGTAGTTCTTTAGCAGAAATTCAAATGAGAAAAACAAAATTATGTTTTAATAAACCATTTATATTGGAATTAATATTTTTAATTAAAAAAAACTCTAATGTACGATTTTCATTTTAATGTGATGAAACAAAAATATTAAAATAAAATTGAGTTACGTTACATGAATAGTGATTCTTTAATTTATTATATCAAAACAAACCACATTTATGAAGATATAAAATAGATTATTAATAATTTGACACAAGTGATTATAGAAAAAAGTTAGTACATGACGCAAATAAACAAAACCGTTGTTGGCAAAATGAAAGACGAAATTAATGGAAAAATAATGGATGAATTTATTGGACTAAAATAAAAAATGTATGCTATAAATGTTGAACGTGATGTTAAAAAATGAGCCAAATATATTAAAGAAAGTGAGGTTAAAATGAAATAACATTCAATGATTATATAAAAATCGTTTGTTTGAAAAATAAATACTATACAAAAACATTAATCTTATAAGAAGTAAAAAACATGAATTATTTTCAATTGAATCAAGAAAATGAGCTTTAAGGAAGATGCATACAGCAATTTTCATCACCGTGTTTTTATTTTTATATTTGTATTGGATATTTTTCTTATTTTAGACATAAATTGTGAATAAATTTTGCTCTTATAAATTTATTTGATCTCGCATAGTTTTTGTGTGTAATGGCTCGTTAAAGCCAAAATTTGCATGTTTCCATTTTACGGACGACACTAAAACCAATTCACTTATCAAAGTGAAAAAATTCACAGTGAATAACGATGTTATAGGCTATAAGTTCAGCTATGTTAAACCACAAAATAAAATATGTTTTTATTTTAAAAATTTAATTTTTTAAAATTTTAATTTAAATTTCAGCATTTTTAATTAGATACGAAAGGTTTTTATTATTTGTTTTTATGTACATTAAATTGTATCCTGTGACGTCTTTATCCACTGTGAATTTTTTCAGTTTGGTTATCAGTTGGTTTTAGTGTAGTCCTTAAAAGGGGAACATGCAAATTTTGACCTTAACAAGCCATTGCGCGAAAACTATGATAGATAAAATTTTTCATAAGAGCAAAGTTTAGTTATATTTTGTGTCAAAAATAAGAAAAAAATCTGGTACAAATGAAATATAAACATGGTGATGAAAATTGCTGTATACCGTGCCCTAAAGAGTGTGTGGTAGATAAATAAACGCTGAAAACATAAATTGATTTCTATGCTTTTTTCGAAGCGAATATGAATAAAATACTCAATGACAGTCCTAGATAATTGTAT
Source organism: Medauroidea extradentata (assembly GCA_003012365.1). Taxonomy (NCBI): domain Eukaryota; kingdom Metazoa; phylum Arthropoda; class Insecta; order Phasmatodea; family Phasmatidae; genus Medauroidea; species Medauroidea extradentata. The sequence goes on along the minus strand of PNEQ01023967.1, from coordinate 38,053 downwards.
TTGCCAACTTTATGAGTAAATACTTATCCAGAATTACTAATTCGTTACGCGTGATCTCTTGCGCCGCAGATAAATGCACGAGGTTCCGGCGTCAGAGATTTTGCCTCAGAAGTTCGTAACAATGGAAACAATTTTGTTTAAAACATTGGCTATAACTATTGTCTAGGATTTCTATTGTTTAATTTTCGCAAATTGGCTTCAAGAAACCTACAGATATAGATTAGTGTTGAATTATGTACCACGCCCTCTTAAGCCCTGAAGATAAAATATATACTTCCGTGGAGTCATTATGAAATTGAAAATAAATAATTTTATTTCATAATTAATTAACAGGAGTAACGAATCGTTATCCCCTATTTTTTCATAGTTAATTTATTAAGAGAAGCGATTCGCTCCCCTTCTAATTTTCATTACACCACAGCCCATCCATAAAAATGTATTTAATGTTTTTAGGGTCTCTCTTCAAGAACCCTGAAATACTATAGTGAATAGAAATATTGTAACTTTTTCCAGAGTGAGAAGGGGGAGGGGTGTTGCAGCACACTGAAAAATTTTATACGGTGTATACAACAGACTCTTGAAAATATAGGGGTGGGTGAATTTCTTCAGCATTTTCCTTTTTTCCCCATATATAATTAATTCATTATTAAAAATTGTTAAGTGCATGGGTGTTCATTTAATAAGAGTAACGATTCGTTACTCTTTAAATTTTCATATTGTTTCATATTCAAAAATTTTGTGATAAATGGAAAAACTCTCCATAAAATAAATTTAAAGAAATACTGATAACTAACGAAATTATGATATTTCAGGCGATAAGTTTATAGCTTATGAAAAATGAATTAATGTTAAAAATTAATAATATTTTATTCATGAAGATTTTCAGGGTGGACGAGTATCCATCCCTTCCAGGGTGAACGAATCGTCCGTCCCTATATTTTCTAAAATACATTAAAAAATTTAAGACCCTCCAAATTGGAGGGGTTAAAATGTTCAAAAACTAAGAAAATATTACTTACAAAATTTCTTCAGTGATTCTTTCACTTTCGATATCATATATAAGATTCATTTGGCTGATTAACACCACGACACAAATTGTCGTAGCTTCGATTATCTTATCAAAATATACTGTTAAATTTCAGATTAGTCCTATCTTTTACAATCGAATTTTTCCAATATGAACAATCAATAACATAAAATGGTCTATCAGAAAGAAATTTATCTGGTTCGTAGTGCATTTCGTTACTACGAAAAGGAGTATCCAATTTATTTTTTGAATTTCAGAAAATTTTATAAGCAGTATACGTTTTGAAATTTTTAAATGTTTGTTGCAATGGAAGTTTACAATTAGAGTTTATTAGTTTGTGGTCATACGCAATTGCTCATGTTCTGATGACCTAACTTGTGTTGAATGAAAAAGTACGAAAATAACAAAAAACACATTAAAAACACACAAAAAACAGAGAAAAAAGCAATTACAGAGGAATGCTATCAGTTTTTTTTAAATTAGACAAAGTTTAAAGGTAAATTTCAGTCTAACATCGACACAACACCCAGACACAAAAGACAGACACAAATAGAACCAGATTTCCAAAAAAAAAGATGGAAGTAGACAAAAAACAGTGAACAGTGGATAACAACCAAAGAACAAGAGACAAAACAACACAAGTTAAAAACAACGAAAATTGCGCCGTTTCGGGAATCGCGATCTATAAAACTGACAGAATTCTTCTGGGATTGCTTTATTCTCTGTTTTTTGTGTATGTTTTATGCCTGTTTTTGTTCTTTTTGTACTTTTTCATTCAACACAAGTTTGATAAGTAAAACAGGAGCAATGGCGTATGTCCACAAACCAATATATTCTAAATACACATTTTGTCAGACATATTGTCACCTATGTCCATATTCCAATTCTCTTTTGGGAAAACTTTATTTCTACCAGTTTTAATCGAAATATTTCTACCATAAGAATTATGAAACATCGAAACATGTCTATCTTGGTCTGGATTTTGTTTTCTGTTTTGTTGAAATCCAACAATTACATAATCTGGCATATCGTATTGAATTGAATTAAACTGATATTTTATAACAAACTGAAACGAATTTGATCCAGTTGGTACACTTTTCTCAATACATTGCCAATTATTACAGTTAATTGGAATTTTCGGATTTTTGTAAAGTTTAGCCTTAATTCCATCTCCATAATTTGCTTCATATTCAACGATTGCCCACAATATTTCCATTTTCTCAATGACAATTTTGCCTGCGTAGGGTGTACTATCTAATGTGCTGTCTTCTTTGTAAGATACGTGTACCGAATATGGCCCGCTAGACGCCATTGTGTGGTAATGCCGAGAAATATGTGGGATCTATGTACACCAGTCTCAAGTATGAACATACACCTTCCATAAATATCTGTATTACATCATCCATGTGTTATGTTAGTAACATAATTAATGTCTTAAGCACACATGATTTGTGAACCTTATGCGGACCATATTCGGTACAGGTACCTTATGTATAAGTTGCCTGTAAAGAGAATTATTGTCGTTAGAATCACGTATGAATGTAATTTTATAACCACCTTTCCAATAAATATCATTAAAATCTCTGATAAATCCAAATAAATACTTCAGTGGATACATAATTTCACTATGTTTGTCTGCTCTAAAGAAATTCAATATATCTACGCCACGACCTTTTGCTACACCAGATAATTTTCGATCTGATAATTCTGATGCCGATGCTAGTAATGCATGCTTCATAGTTGAAGTTATTCCAGAGTTAGCAATAGTTTCAAATTTCAATAAAATTTCTTTGCTTAGAAATTTCTACTTTGAAAAATTGGAATGGTAAGAAATTCTCACACAAATCAGTAGTTGAATATTTAATATAATTTACGTTACTGTCCCTTTGTTGCAACCGAAAATGGTTCATATACATAAGCTTCATTCAGATGTGAAAATGAATCACCAATTGGTATGCAAAATTCTATTCTTTTATTGTATTTACTTAAATTAATTTTAGTTAGGTCAGTTGGTGGAAACGTCTGACGTTCGTAGCTCTCAATATTTTTTTTTTCATCCATATATATAAAAATAATTTTTATATAATAATATTTTTTTTATTTATCCATGAGTTATTACTACTATCAAAACCTAACCTTTTAACTAAAATTATATCTCCTTTCTTTCGAAATACTTTTTCCACTAAGTAATCTTTAGCATATTTAATTTTAAGAAGCTCTTGTTCATGAAACATACCTTTAATTGGTTCATATTGAAATTCTTCAATGCTATATGTTATTGGATTTGTGTGTAATACTTCATATATTTTCTGTCGACCAATTTGGTGTATATCCTTTTACAAGCAAATTTTTATCTTTACTTATTCGAACATTATCTTCAATAGCAAATTTTGGATTAGAAATTATTATATTACTATTCATATAAGCCAGAATAGAGACTTCATTCTTTTTATTTATATCAACAGGCTTCACTTCATTTTTTCTATAAACGGTATTATTGTAAGCACTTGTTAATTTTGGTAAAATATCTATCCATGTATAGCTTCCGTGTATTGTGAGGTACAGGGACAGAACAGAATAGCCAAAAATATTTAGTGAACAAATAAAATTTTATAAGTTGTTCGTGTGTCCCCGAAGGTATTTTACCAATTTTTTGGGAAACAGGGGGGAGGGGGGCTGCAAAACGGAGTAGAGGCGCAGTACGGGATACACAAAAACTTAGGGGGGACTAAAAAAAATTGGAGTGTTGTGTATGCTCCGCAAAGTTTTCAACCAAAAAATAATTTTTTGGAGGGAGGCTGATCAAAATAGGGGTAGAATGGGTAACCAAAAAAATTTAATTTCATGAAAAAAATTTTGGCGAGTAGTGATTGCGCCCACGAATGTTACTATCAAAATAAATTATACTTTGGGAAAGGTGGGAGGCAAAACAGGGTACACCAGCAGAATGGGGCACCCAAAAAACTTTGTGGAACAATTCCCCTTATAAAACTGTTACTAAAACAGACATAAATTACCATTAACATCATTTTGCCCCCATTTAGAACCGTACAAATATTTTCGTTTCAAAAATATTATAGCATTAAATTAAAAATTCAACAAATGAAGTTGCGGGAACTAGTTAGTTTTATTTATAAAGATTGTTATGATCAACTGTCGAATCTGTAAAGGGCCTATATTCAAAACTGCGTCCCACATTGCTAAACGATTTTTAGGCTGTTTTATCAACACCATGAAAACTGTTGGGCAGTTAAGTATTTTCGTTCTCAAAAAAATGTACCAAAACACCTACTCGTAGTTTTTTTTTTTTTTTTTTTTCATTCATTCATTCATTCCTGTCGCTATATATTCTCATTTTAGTAAAGAAAATTGTTTTCGTGTGAAAGTGGTACCGTGAAAGCGGCCTCTGGTATAGACAGCACCCTTAACTTTTGCATACAGGTGTAAACGACCAAGTACTTCGTGTAATTGCGGTATGTAACTACCCTCTAATTTAATTTCAGCACATCACGTAAATTGTGGCTCAGCAGGCCAACGACGAGTTCAAGGTGATCGGTTCAGCTCTCTCGGCAGTCAACTGGAATTTGCGTGGGTCTGGGAGCGTTTTCTTGGACTCGTCCCAATTCCTGTTAAGAATCACTCGTAGGTTCTTGCTGTGTCGCTAAGTGCAACAAGCACGTCTCGTGTTACTGTTGGAAAGGTTGCAGGATCATGATGGACAGACGGAAGGCACCGGCCATGACGAAACCCTGGCAGAAAGGGGCGAGGGGCGTTTACGGAGGACGGCGCGGTGATCAAGACCAGAGATGCATGTGTCGGCGATGCTGCAGTGAGAGACAGGCTGGCGCTCGGCGGGGGCGACGGGGGGTCGGGCGAGGAGTTTACGATGCAACTCCGGCGAGGAGATGGAGGGGCGGGTGCAGTCCCCCTACCGTCCCTCCTCATAGCAGTCTTCCCCTCGGTCCCCTTTACCTCGCCCACCTTACCCACGAAGTCGTATAGTATCGCTCGCTTGCAACCACCGCCCGCCAAAAGTCGTAAAAGTTACAACTCGGTCTGCTCTCCCTTCCCCCTGCAACGGTCGCGTCTGCACCCCTCCACCGGCGTGGCGCTCCGGTTTGGTTACCGGGCGGGCCAGCACCTCGACTTGCATGTCGCCTGGCGGCCGTGCACCACGCAGCCCGGAGGTGCCCGCCGAACGTCGCGGCAGTCTGAGAGTGCACTTGAGGAGGGGAGCGGGGAGGCGACGTGCCGGGACCTTGACGGCTTCGGGCACGCAACCCAACTGGTCGAGCGATCGCTGCAGCAGGCCGTAGGAGGAGGGGGGTCCCGCGCGCCGCGCTTCGCTCCGAGCCGCACTTGCACTCGGCCAAGAGGGAGCGCTCAACGTGCGTCGCCCGCGACCGCGACAGATGTCGGACACGGACAGCAGGACGGACGCGCACGCCGTCGTCGCCGCCTCCTCCGCGCCGTCCTCGTCGTCGGCGGCCAGCAGCTCGCAGAACCCGCGCACGCCGCCTAACTGCGCGCGCTGCCGCAACCACCGCCTCAAGATCGGCCTCAAGGGCCACAAGCGATACTGCAAGTACCGCTACTGCACCTGCAGCAAGTGTCGCCTGACGGCGGAGCGGCAGCGCGTCATGGCGCTGCAGACGGCGCTGCGACGGGCGCAGGCTCAAGACGAGAAGTACCTCGCGCAGCAGGTGGTGGCCGCCACCGTCTCCTCGCCGCCGGTCACACCCCTCGTCACGACGCCGCCGCCAAACTCCGCGCGCTCAGCCGACGGCAGCTGCGACTCTTCGTCGTCGTCGCCGTGCTCGGCGCGGGTGATCTCTGTGCCGGCGCCTCGCAAGCCGCTAGTGCACCCGCCTGACCTCACCGCCACCACGGGTGAGTCAGTCACACCTTCCCCTCCCCCCGCCATGATCCATGCATCTCTCAGGGACGGTAGTAGACGACATTCGCGCCGCGCCTCCTTACACTGCATTCACACCTGCCTGCCGCTCTTTCCCTGGCTTGCGAGCCCGTTTATCAACGACTATAACTATATTCCACACGCCGCTATAGGACAACAATTGAGGAAAATGTAAAATACCGCACGAGCTTTACGTACCTAATTATTTGGTCGAATCGCCTAAATAGTTCCGTACCAGAGTTTTGGGTGACGACGAATAAGTAATTTCATTTCGGACCAGAGTTTTGTATCATTATTTAAACTCTGTTAATAATATTGGGCTACAGTTTTAGATCGAAAGTATTTATGTTTATTAATACATATTTATATTTTTTTCCAATTAAGTTATTTGTGTATATAACATTGGCTTAGTAATTTTCGTTTCCAATACGTAATAAGTCACGAGTTCGTCTATTTTTATCCTCCCCTTCGTACGATGCAAGGGTTAAGGTGGACAAAGTCTGTACATTCCTTGTATAAATTTTTCTGAACTTATTTGTCTTTTAAGAATAACCAGGGACCTACATTTAGAATTTTACTGAAGTACACACTGTTGTAACGTTTATTTCTTTAATGATGTCCAGACAACAAACGTAGCGGATCATACAACTCAATATATTAATAAACGCTGCAATAAAAGTTGTTTGAATGTCTTTAAAATGCTTATGGCGTATCTATACAGCATAACGTAAGACAGTGCTGTATAATTAATAAAAAAATAATGACCTAGCTCCATTCATTCAGAATCTAATCTGTAACGTTTTTCTTTTAGAAATAGTGAACTTGAAATTTTGTAATTAGCTTATGCAAGTTAAGTTATGTACAAGCCGGGTGCGGTCGACAGTCAAATATTCTAATTAATTTAACATAACAAGTAAATTAACTTTAGACTTAGTAAACTGACTGATTTTTTTTTAATCATGTCTGCTAGTGCAAGTCACGGCCATTACAGTTATGAAATGGTAGGGGGTAAGCTAAAAAGATTTCAATTTATACCCCTCTTCGTTGGTTCCAATATTGTTGTAAGACTTACCCGTACATTTTTACTTCTAGGCGGTTAAAAATGTGTAATTACATTTCACAGATTTTAAGTTGTATGTTAATGTTGTAGGCTATATCAAATTTCCCCCATGTAGTTCTGAGAGCCTCTAGGATGACGTTCTTGCTTAAAAATTGGTCACCCTTTGCTGATGCTTCTGGAAAGAACGGATGAACTCGAGATAATGTACCTAGTGCTGTAGTTGCACAATAGAGAAGTTCATTGTCGATACTGTACAAAATGGAAGAAACTTACCCGTGTCCAACAAAGTCTGTGTTTTCCATGCGAATGTTGTGGTTTTAAAAAGGCATCTTGCGATTGAGCTGGCGGTATATTTACATTATATATTATGTATAGACATTACACATAAGTCTACTTTTTTGTTTTACCTGTTCATTAGGAAAATAATATCCTACGTAATATAAACATAAATATATTTATTACATTTAACATCTATTTTCACCAAAAAATTATCATACTGCAATATTAAAACTAAGCTCAAATGATATTTCAAGTCACGATTAGTATCATTTCAAAGAAATACGATTTTGGCGTACACCTGTAGCGAGTTTAGCAATATTACATTTTGTCTCTTTTTAAAAGGTAAAACATTTTAAGTACTGGAGAACCGTACAAATAATATAGAAATAAACTAACGACGTTCTGACGACATAAACTTTTTTAAAGTTGTTTTAGTTTCATGTTCACTTACGATTTTGATTTAAATAAAATCTGACAAATTTAAAATTTCTATATTACCGGTATGCTTTCTGAAACTATAATTTCATTTTTTTTTAAATTACCTTCCAATAAAATAGGCCTACTTATTATGTTTAACAACTTTGAAAGCATATATTTTTGGAAATTGAACAGCTTCAACGTATTAATTAAAATACTTAGGTATTGTTCAGTTGTTACACTCGTTTATAAACAAATCGGCGTGGGGCTTTTAAAAGTTCGAGGACACTATCTACACTGACTCGTCCAAGTGATGCACAAATCCTTGGACAGACAATATTGGTATGTAAATAGTACCAGATCTCTACAAGCCCAGGCACAGGACAACACGTGATACAACCCTTGTCAACAGCTAGCGACTTTGTCGCTAGAAATACCGACTTTTCAATGATGTTGGCGAGAAAACTTTCTCGTTAGCAACTAGCGAATTTTATTTAGCTACTTTCACTATCGTCTGAAAATCGAGGCATTTAATGCCTTTTTGTTCCAGTAATTAGCAGTTGCGAAACTAAAAATAAGTTGATTATCACTGGTTTTATTTCTCAGTCAAGCTATTATTGGTTCGCCAACGGTTATCTCTTCACTGAAGCTAGCTATTGCTTGTTTAGTGAATATGTGTGAGCTTATTTATTAATTAAGTACCTATCTAAAGTAAGGAATCTACGCTTTTAGCGACTTTTAGTAATATTCTTGGCGACTTTCTAAGTGACTCAGTTGGCAACGTTGCGGACACTGTTAGTGGGCAACATAAGACCGGGAAATTCAAGTTATTGTAGCGTTGTTGTCATCAGGAATAAAATTTTGAATAATTATTATGTTTTTGTATTTCCCACGGCTAACAAACGCTGAGATTTTATTTAGTTGCTCGTGGAAAGCATCTATCATCATGTCAATATTTTTACGTTTAAACAGCCAAAAAACAGTCTTACTTTGGAAATAGTTTTAAAATGTTTACGAGTACCATTCTGCAAACTACCTGCGAACCAACAACACTTTTAAAATCGATGTAATTCAAAAGTAACAAAGCCTTGTTGGTTGCCACCTTAACACTCTTTTGTCCACAAAAGGCGGGAGATAAAGAGATAAAGCTCAATGTTATTTTTCAGATATCATATTTCCTCTTTGTTGTGGTAAGGTTAAGGGCGCGGTCTACCGCAATTTTCATCACCATTTTTTAAATTTTTATTTGTACCAGATAATTTTTTTCTTATTTTAGACACAAAATGTGACTAAATTTGGCTCTTGTGAAATTTTTTTATATCTCATAGTTTTCGCGTAATGGCTTGTTAAAGTCATATTTTTGCATGCTTCCGTTTTAACGACTACACTAAAACCAACTGATATACCAAACTAAAAAAAATCACAGTGGATAAAGACATTGCAGGCTACAATGACATGCTCGTGAAATTTAAGAATAAAAATTATTTGAATTTTAAAAAATTGCTGAAACTGAAAATAAAAATTTAAAATTTTCTATATTTTTTAAAATGCAAATAATGTTTATTCTTTAATTTTATGAGCATGTCATTGTAGCCTGCAATGTATTCTTCAATTTTATGAGCATGTCATTGTAGCCTGCAATGTCTTCGTCCACTGTGATTTTTTTGAGTTTGGTATAACAGTTGGATTTAGTGTAGTCGTTAAAACGGAAACATGTTTACTTTAACAAGCTATTACGCGAAAACTATGAGAGATAAAAAAAATTCATAAGAGCCAAATTTAGTCACAATTTGTGTCTAAAATAAGAAAAAAAATATTTGGTACAAATACAAAATAAAATAATGATGATGAAAATTGCGGTAGACCGCGCCCTTAAGGCCATGATCCGTCATTTAGACTTCTTTCACGATAATTATATTTTTACATCTTAAACGAGAACAAATATCGAAAGACTGTTGCATTGTTTTTTTTATATGTAGTCCAATTTTTCTAGACAAACAATTATATCGATTTGGCTAATTAGTTCATTAAGGGATATTTTCTTAATTGCATAATTAGTTGGAACTATTGTGTACTTTGTCTTGATAAAAATTAGCCAACATTGTATAAACTGTTTTTAACAGAACTGTGAAACAGTTTTTCGATATCTGCTCTCGTTTAGGAACAAAATAATAATTATAGTAAAAGCAGTAGAAACGATGGATCATGGCCTTAATAAAATGTGTTTTCTTATGGGAGAGTTTGGCACAGGGAAACATTCTGCCGCCAGTTGCGCTGCAATCGCTAACGTACCTAATGAAATATGGAACGGTACTAAAATTAAATTTAACTAGATTTGTGAAAGAAAGAAAGAAAGAAAGAAAATTTTACAGTAAGTAACAAAAATGGCTTTTAAATTATTAACTTTATGTAACGTAAAATTCACGACAGTTCTGTGATCGGTCAGTTTGCACCTCTCACCAGCGCTCAAGCGGCAGAAATTGTCTCTGTGACAAACATTAAGAAGACCTAGTTCATTAGTTTTGCTGTGGTTTCGAAACTATTTTTAGCTCAAATTAATACACGTATCAGCAATTTATTCTTACAGTTTTAAGACTTATATAATATACTCGTTTGTAAATCTGAATGTTTATGTTGCAATACACCAAACGGATTTTTAGATTTTTGCTCCCGAAATATTACATATTTTTGTGGTCAAAATAATCCAAAATAAAGCAAAATAATAGTTTGCTAGTAAACGGTACACTATTAAAAAAAAAACACTCTGGCAAAATTGTTTATCGTATGACTGCAAACTATCTCAAGTTTTTTTTTTTTTTTCAAATCATTTGGTTTAAAAATATTCGATTTATTCGCAATTGCTTGAAATAAATGAAAGACCATGGCCTTAACATAGATATTTTCAATCTGTAGTAGAATTAACCTTAGTTGAATTAAACTTAGTTGTGGCTATTAGGTAGAAATTAGAAGTGAATTTCCTTGTGCAATTAGTACCTATATTCCAAAATTTCGTGGGAACAATTTTCTAGAGTCGTAAAGGGAAGTGACCAGTCGGACAACGATTTTTGCCTCGATTAAATTCGAAATTAATTCACGAATGTTTTGCAGCCATTTACTCTTAATTCATCTTTAGGTAAACCGTGGACATAATAGTTACCTGCTTGAATTAGCTAGGTTTTCTCGATCACATGGTCAGAGTGCCTGGTCACCAAATGTTTGACAGTTCGTTAACGAATGCATGCGAGCATCCAGTTCGGTGAAATTTTAGGATGCAAGCAAAATTCTTTCGGGTAACTGTTTATACGACTGGAGTTGAAATTTTACTTTACCCGGTACAACCGAGTGACTTTTAGCAGACGCATTAGTCTTTGCCATACGGCCCGATGGTTAAGTTGACCTTTCGAGTTGAATTTGCCGTTAAGAGTGTTATGTACCAGTTTCAAACTTCCACTTTTGACACGTGGGAACGCGTGGGATGAAATATTTAGATATCATTGTAAACGAAACTCAAGTCCACAATAATAGCAAAGTTGATTTTATTTGTCCCTTTATCTTTGTGTTACTAAACAAAATGTTATGTTATAATAATTGTACAATATACCTTCGGTCATGTAATTATATTAATATAAACTCCATTATTCAAGTTTTGTCTCATTAATATGTTCTTTTTTTTCCTCTTAACTATTGATGTAAAATGTATTGTACTGTTAGATGAATTTGTTGCAAACCTGCCAATGGTAGAACTGACGTGGGCAAACTAATAATAATAACTCTTTAAGAGCCAGAGTACCACGCTCAACGATAAATGTATGGCCTCTATTCGCAGCGCACTGGACGTGCAAAGTTTTCATTTTAGTCTAACTTATATGGGACTTTAATCAGTGATCCAAAATATGATTTTTTTAGATAGTATGAAGTCAGGGCTCGTTTTCAGTCACCATATACATTATATATATATATATATATATATATATATATATATATATATATATATTAATTTTTAGTTTTTGTGAAATTATACCGCAAATACTGTTCTCCTTGTACTAGAGTAGAATCATGGCAGTGGAACTATTAACGTGTATTTAGACCTCAATCAGTGTGTCATTTTTTTATTGTTAATTTGCCGTACTGACTGTGACCATAAATACTCGTTAAAAGTCCTGCTGCCATGTGTGTTCTTCAATGCAAGGTAAATAGAGATTGCGGTTTCAAATTCCAAATTTTTCTTATCAGAATTTAATAAAAGCGAAATATATCATGGGGTTAATGCTACAACTAGATTACTATATGTAGTTGGCGATATCTTATTGTAACTTTGAAAATTGCTTTTACCACACACATAGCTACTTGAAGAAATGTAAATTCGTGTTGCAACATTACTGCTAATTAACAAATGTATGAATGTATACGGCATAGGAACAATCATAAGTGTAGTGTAGACGTCTGCAGATAACTTAAGCTTGGAAAAATTAAGTTACTTAGTTCTTATACTAAGCTGACGATATAACAATCCAATATGGCGGCTGAAACTGAGTTTTGCACTTAACAAATTCAGGTGTTATATTTTCCCAGAGTTTGGGTAGTCTAAATAAAAAGCAATTTTTAGCCATTTTGAGACACCCCAAAATCATGTTTATAACACGCGTACTGCATTTTTTTAAATTATAAAGTAAACTTACATGTGTGTTTTCTTTTTGTAGACATACGTAATAGGAATAAGTTAAGTGGTTTCACCGTAGAAAAAAGTACGTGCGTGACACACTGCAACAGCGTCCATGCGCCAGGTACATAGTCCTGTTAATCGTTATATTATCTTTAAAATACTAATAAAACTATATTTGAGAAACCGACAACGACACCATAAAAAGTATAATTATAATATTAATAATAGCTAAGTAACTTAAACAAAAATAGGTAGTTAAAATGAGTGAAATTTGAACACAATAGAACAAAACAACAAGACCAAATGCACAGAATAATGTATCACCCCAACACTTAAATTTAAATGTAATTTAAAATTTGGACTTATATTTCAGAATTGTCGCATATTTACAGATCCATATGCTTTTAAGTTTCGTTGTGTTTGTTTATTCCGTTTCAAGTTTGCCTATTTTTAACGTAGGCCTTCCTATAAAAGGGTCAACAATAATTTTATGCTTTTATTTTTTTTTACTTTTAAGGTATCGTTTTATGCGTCTTTATTTCTAATTTTCGTTTCATTTGTAGCTTTTTAATACTTTTAATACTTCCCCAGTTATAATAAATATCTAATTAATTTCAATAAATGTTTCATTTGATTCCTATTAAATTGTCACATCAGTTTGGAAAAGAGCTCATAACGTGTAAACAACTGCACAGATTTTCATCAGTACTGCTAACAACCATCCCTATTAAACTAACTTCAATTAAATGTAATGGATTGAAACTAAGCCTTCAATTCGGGAGCTACGAAGCCAAAGACAGATACACAGACAGACATAGGCATCAAACTTACAACCCATCTCCTTTTTCGTTGGGAGAAAACACTTCTTATTAGAGCCTTTTAAAGTTATAAAGAGTTCTTAGGATTAAACCCGCAATTTTTTTTTATGTATGGTGACCCAGAAATGGCGAGCATCTGTTTGTGATTTAAAAAAAAAAGAATTAGTAATTACATCACAGTCAGAGGTTATGGCTTTATGTTTTTGTCGCATGGTAATGCTGTATAATTTAACAGAGAGCAATAGTGAGTGCTTCTTAACAACCAAGATGTGTGGACAAACCTGTAATTTTAACATTGCCTTTGCTGATGCCTGGTACTAGTAGACGGTTTCTTTAAAGCAACCTAATATCGATAGTCGATACCGAAGAATCGCTACATTGTTTTGACGCTAATACATGCTGATTTACAACCAATTTTTTTTTTTCGTAGCAGTAAGCCCCCATTTTTTCTTTGCAATCTAAAGTATCACAAATTAAGTGAAGAAATTTTTTTTTTCGTTGGAGAACTGTGCATAATTTTTCAGAGCTCCCACAGACGTTTGTTCATTGTATGACTGCATACACTCAAATTTTTTCAAAGCACCATGTTATAAATCATTGATTTCTTTGTGCCGATGTTAAAATAACTACCCAGCGTGGCCCGAGACTATTGTGAACTGTGAAGGTATATACCGGTGTGGCGGTTATATGTTCGGTTTCGCACGAGTGAGTTTGGCGAGGACGAAATGGGGACGGACGGGTCAGGTTCACTGCAGGGAGGGGGGAACCCACGCACGCGGAAGGTAGGCTGCTTGGCGGGACCACTGTCACGTGCTCGACCTGCAGCCTGCCAACATCCACGTCTTCGCCAATCGCCACTCGACCACGGCCAGAGCGCGCCGCAACGCTCTCGCTTTCATCCAATATAGTTGGCAGCAACGCTGGCATTGATGCCGGTTACTAGAGAGACCCGAAAAATTCGTGTTTTGTTTTGAGTACGGATCAGTGGCGTATCGTGGTTGTATTCCAAGGCATAATCTCCGACTATACGCTTTGACACCCGGCGCCCTCTCTAGTTACAAAGCTGCCTTCGGGCAGAACACCCATCATCATCATAATCATCACCACCATCATCATCATCGTCGTCATCACCTATTATCATCGGCGTCAGCGTCATCATCATCGTCATCATCATAGTCATCATCATCGTCATCATCATCATTGTAGTCATCATCATACTCATATTCATCATCATCATCATCGTCATCGTCATCGTCATCGTCATCGTCATCGTCATCGTCGTCGTCGTCATACACTCTGAGCACGTGGACTCAATGTGCCGCCCACCTGTCATATCCAATAAACGGTGTTGTGTAAACCGAGGTATATTATTGGAGTATATGTTCCTTGCCTCTTGTACGCTACTGGAAGAAGAGTGTACCTGCTGCTACGAGTCTAATGGTTTGGAAACGAAACAGGTACAATCCTACTGGGTAACAGTGGTCACGTGACTGGATCTACTCAATTGTTGGATGCTTAACGAGCGGTTATAAATCCGTAGAGTAGTTACTTGACGGCCTTTAAAAATGGCAAAATCTGTAGAAGAGGTAAATTCAGTCGCCGATCTTGCAGACCTATGTTATTAGACCAGGTTAAAACAGTGAATAATATCCTTTTGTGCTGGTATAATATACGTATGTAGCGTTAAAATTGCGACATTTTTACTTGATAAACTGCTCCAGACTTCAATCGTATTTTCCGTGAACATGCATTCAAACAGTCTTACAACATATTTTCTAATATGTGCACATGCGGGAGTCTTGCTTACGTTTTACGCGCGCTTTCCTTTGTATCGTCTGCTGGCAGCTATCTACGCTGCTCCCGAGCAGGGTACAATGTGGATCCGGCAACGGGATCGAATTGAACATTTTCAGAGCTTGAGGGCCGGTATATCTTTATCGCATGACGTTTCCGACTGATTTACTCGCTATCGAGTGGATCCGAAGTAGTTTCCGTAAGCGCCTTATGTGGCACGGTGTAGCTGTTTACAGACGAATTACAGACGTTAAGTCGTAGCGGACCAGAATTAGAGTTGGTCCAGTCAAATAGGGACGCACCAGTGACGAAAGAAAAGTGTCGGAAGTGAATATACTACATTGAAGTCTAGCAAACAGTCAACTTCCCTCGCGATAAATCACAATCCTTATTAGTAAAGCCCACGATTTTTAATGCAAATATTTCTGCAACAGTTTGTTTCAATGCCTTATGTTCACATATGCAGCCGTGCTTTATGGCCAGTGAATGGCTGTTTTTAACTCTCAGCGTCGAGGGTTGTACCCGCGAATCACAGACGTGTGGTGTCGCAGTAACCTTGTTCCTTCGGCTCAGTCAAATGTGCAACGATTGTAAATTAATACATCGTGCCAATAACCATGAAGCAGAGTTGCAGACGTACATACATATAAGTAGAGACATGAACTTTTCGCGAAAAGAAATTTGCCTCACTTTGCGTCAGTGACTTGTGTGCACGTCTGCAGACTTGCTTCACGGTCAGAGATTGGATGTTTTGACATTCGTGTGTCGTGGGGTTTTACACGCAAATCACAGACGTGTGGTGTTACAGTAACCTTATTGTGATTGGTACAGTCAAATGAGAAACGTCA
>PNEQ01023967.1:0-22132 GCA_003012365.1 Medauroidea extradentata | reverse complement strand
CAATTCTTTTCGCGAAAAAGTTCATGTCTCTACATATAAGGCATTGAAACAAACTGTTGCAGAATTCTTTTAACCAATAATCGTGGGCGCTACATATTAGTAGGGACATCAATAATTCACGCTTTATTGTACGCACACGCTAGAACTCCAGCAACTATAAGTTCGTGTCATTTTCGTAATTGGCTGTTGACTTATTTGACATCCGCTGAAAGTCTCTGAGCCAATAATATAAATATACCTTAACGTGCCCCATACCACTGTATCACCGAGCAGCTAGTGAACAGATGTCTGCTTGAATACATATATTCTTGGAGGCTAGCCTACATGTCAGTGAACCCGCGAATTTTTCCAGTCTTTACCTGTTAGTAGAGATGGGAATATTTCGCGAATTCAATGACCTGCAGGCTAGAATCCACTGTACTATGCATACTCAAGCCCCGTCTATTCGTTCATTGTCTGCTGTTCCACTGAGTAGCAGCTAGTGGACAAATGGTCGGAGCTTGAGAGTGCATGGGAAATTTTATTCTAACAAGTAGGTCACAGAATTCGCGAAATTCTCCCATCTCTGCCTATTAGTCATTTATCAGCGTACGCCTTGAACCCGACTACGATACGCCACTGGCACAAAGACTCAAACAACTATACATTCGTGTTTTTTTTTTTTTTTGCGACTGGCTCATGTGGCCTATATGAATCGACACCTCGTGTAGAACGCTTGGTCAAAAATAATAATAATAAAAAACAGCAAAATTCAGTGTCCAATAATGCGATATTTGTGTGTCAACAATCAGCCAACGGACAGCTGTTGTCTGCATCAGTGATACATAAGTATCAGTGGTGGCAAGTCTACAGGTCAGCGAACCCGCAAATTTGTCTAGGTCTCTACAATATCCGAAACCCGCCGAATGTTGACATAAAAAAAACCGTCAAATGGGAGATCTGCCAAAAGTCTAGCAGAATTGATTTAACTCCACAAATCCACAGAAAAATATTATAAAACTCCTGATTTAACAGACTAATTATAGTTAGCATAATTTAATTAATACTTAATTTTATACATTTTACCCTGTTTTACAAACCTATTTACAATATGTTTAAACTTTGGCAAAGTGAAATTCTGATTTCTGAAATCATGTCCGCTAAAAATTCTGATATCCTATGAAATAAATGCTTTTCCGCTAAATGTTTTAAAATGGTAAAAATTAGCGGAAAATTCCCGAAGTTACTGTTAAATAACAAAACAATATGCAAACAGCTAATATCACTTGATAAAAATGTTTCATTTGAAAAATTGTATACAACAAAGAAAATTGTCTTATTTCCCCTATAAAAAAGCGAAAAAAATTTTTACTATTAGGTCTAAATACGAGTATGTCTCCAAAATAATACGAATTTGATTCGAAATTGCATATAACAATAACATGTGACTTTTTTTTCACACATATAAAGAAAAAGTCACTAGATGTAATTTTAAGACTTAAGCAGTATTCGGTAGATATATAAAATTTTAAATATAGCATCAATGCTACGCTCAGGTTACGTTATTCCTACACCAGGTTTGGAAGACGATCGAATTTTTATGAACGAATTTGGAGAGTGACAATTTCTGCCACTAATTGCGCTAGTGTCGTAGGGGAGTCAACTTTATGCTGGCGCTTATGGAGAGAACTTTGGGTGTCAAACCGAACATTGCCGAAGAGCGAAGTCCTACTCGTAAGCACCAGCATAAAGTTGACTCCCCTACGACACTAGCACAACTAACAGCAGAAATAGTCCCTTCCCAAACTAATAACACTGGAAAGAGCTCCTGTACCTTATCAGAATAAACCTTTGCGCAGGTAATGTTTCGGAAATACTATTTATATTAAATTTTGCCGGTTGTAAACATTTGTAATTTATATAATTATTAAAATTCTATGGGCTTCAACTTGTACACTAAAATGTTATTAAGACAGTAAGAGAAAGGGGTAGCCTAACAAAAATCAACGTCAAAAACTTGATCGTAATCTTTGGGTTTTCAGAAGCTGATGTACAAAAAACTATAGGACTGTATAGGGAGCGATTTCACTATATTAATCTATGCATAATACATTAACGATGAACATGTTCCGCCGGTTAGTTGATGGTAACGCGTGGTGTGAAGTTTGACCGGGACGCATCACGTTCTATTCAAACTTTAGTTGTGCCAGGCCTACATTAGAGCGCAGCTATTCTTCTATAATTTACTTTGATTGTATAGTTAAACTATGGCCACCGTAAGTGTAATAGGGAAAACGAATGAGTCCTTAAGAAGAGTTCAACTAAAATTTAATTGTTTACATATTTTTTATTTAAATGAAATACAGTTTGTTTTGCATGCATAATGAAAATTGTTTAGCACATAAAAATTATTAAACAGTTAACTGAATGCTGCCGAATTTTCTATCACCTGTTGGGCAATTTAAAAATAAATGTTAAAATGAAATAAAAGTGAAATGAAGTTGTGCATCTATAATAACGCTTGTCTTTAACAAATAGTTTTATTTTGTATGGCCTGCAAATAAGAAATGTGCAGTTACAAAGATATTCTTGAAATTGGTTGCATATATTGAGGAACTCCTCTTGTTTTCTTTCATCCGTCTAGAATAAAACATTTGTACTTGGAAATAATTTGTCCATCGCACAAAATTCTTAATAATAGAGTTCTAATGGTTCATCCGTAAGGAGATATGGAGGTTCTAAAATTGCATTTCTTATATGTATAGTAGAAAAAACCGTTTCACTATGTTACGTTGAAAGAAATTGGTTTATGCGAGAATAATACAAAATGGTGCAAATTAAATTTGTAATTATTGCATGATTGCATAGACGAATATACTGGAGAAACGGAAGCTTTAATTTTGTGTTTGGCTCAAATATTAACGTATGCAGTTGGTTTCAAAGCAAACGACAAATTATCGTTCGTAGTTGTAAAAAAAAAAGTTATGCTTCAGGTAATTTGATTTTGCAGTTCTACAAATATTCAGCATATAAAAGCTATGGTTTCTTTTTCAGTCTTTGTTTAAATTCCCCAGACTGCTGTGCAGAATAATCCAATATACTTCGTTTTCCATTTTTACTGTTCCTCGAGTTGACAAGTGCGACCAAAAACGTCCTTGCGTGAATGCATTGCGCTGGCCAATGCTGAAGCCGTGTTGTTCAGTTTGAATAACTTCGTGATGTTAACAACTGACAACCTCGCTGATTTCCTTTTGCGATGAGCGAGTAGCTGAAAGATAAACGCGGAAAACTAACTAGACAGGAGGAAAGTACGTTAAATGTAAACAAAATTAATAAGAAGTTATAGCAGACAAGAAGTACTCAGATTGCCACTTACCAAGGTTACCGAGCGGGGTGTGTATATCCTGCAGATAGAAGTTTATTAAGAATCTGCTCAACGTCCATGAGTTACATATCTGCTTAGGACTAGCATTCAAAGAACGTTACACGTGTATATATACTCGCTTCAGGTCCTTAACCGAAAATGAAAAAAAATTAGGTGGTTGGGATGACATTTTAAAGATGTGGTCATCTTGGTGCATAACCTTAAAAAATTAATATGCGCGTACAACACACTTATGTTTTATTATTACTCCATAAAATGATGATGTCACTATTGAATATCTAGTAGAGACGAGATACTAGCGAGAATGCTGCACACCAATTCAGTGACTTGTGTCTAGAAGCTATAGGAGGCGCTTAATAAAATCTTACCCGACCGAGTAGACATTACTCTAAAACCGGTTAAGGGGTGTGGAAAGGCACGATGTTTAGCGGACGACTGGAATACTCAATCGTCAATAAAGTCTGAAATACCCATAAAAAATGTGATGAGATTTTTTTCCGAGTATATATTTTATCAGCGGACGTTTATTTATATATTACTATGCAGTTGTATGCTTTACTTTCGAGTAAAAAGTTTAAAACAGCTGTTAGGAAAATACGGGCTCGAAACCACAAAATCTACAAAAATGGAAAACTGTAATTTTTACAATTTTAATATGATTATACATAGGCCTCGGTAATAAGTGAATTTCAAAAATACTCGCTTTTTCATTTGAAAATAATTTTAACACCCGTAAATCTCTCGCGCAAAGATTTTCGGATAGTAAAATTAAGTCTTTGATCCGTGTTAATATTATTCAATAAGTGGCGCTTAATTATTAAAGTGGTTTGGATGCCTGTAGTGAACTATTTTATGTCGTTGCATTTTTGTATTACTTTTTTTTTTTTTTTTTAATGTTTTGATAATTTTGTGAAGATAGACACATGGCCCTAAGCAGGTAAGTTACAGCTCTGGGGACAAAGGAGTTCGGACTGCAATCAACCCTTTCAATTTCTGAGACCTTTATATTTAACGAATGTGGCGTCTAGCTTAGAATTTGCTCCAATATGATACTTTTTTTTTGCTCTTCTGTCAAAAGGGTCATTCCATGGAAAATCACACAATTTCAATTATTTTGGTTGCTGACCAATTTTTAAAAAACTTGAAAATTCGTCACATGTAAAATGTACTTATTCCGACAGTGCAAACCCAAGTTATTGATTTTTTTCTGCCACCATTTTGATTTTACAGACCGATATGGCGGCTACCGTGTACCAAAATTTACATTATTAAGCCTTTATGTTTTGTTTAATACATTAATATCTATAAAAGATACAAAGTCATGTGTGACGTCATTGCAAAGATGAGACTTAGGGCTATTAATAATGCCACTAAAAATAAACAGAAAATTTTTTATATGTCTTCATATATAGACATAAAAGTTGACATTGAATCTGACTTTTTTTTTCATTTCAACTGCCCCTATTTTCTTTCCTAATTATAAAAAACACGAAATCTTGAGTCAAGTAAGTCTACACGGAGTACTTGGCAATTATATATTGTCAAAAGAATTGATCCCTTCTTAGTGAAAAAAATTCCTAAAGTTAGTGTTTTCGGGGGAAATCCATTTTTAAGAGTTTTAGAAAAAAAGGGCAAATGCAAAAATCGTGAATTTGACAAAACATTGCCATGAAAACCCTTAACACACCACTAAAATATTTTTTGTTTTTTTATTGGTTTATTCTCTGGAGCAGGCTAAAAATGCAAAAAAAAATGCAATTGTATTCAAGTCAAATTAACTGTTATTATTATTATTATTATTATTATTATTATTATACTACCTAGTAATTTATTTGTAATATATTTGGCATTTTTTAGTTAAATGTGAAGTACATTATGAATTGAGTTGTATGTTATAAAATAATTTTACAAGAATCACAGATGAATGTTTACAATTAAATTACAACTTACATTATGTATTCTTCTGTGGTTGAAATGTAGTTTTGTCATTAGCTGCTTTCATCACTGGAAAAAAGTTTTAAGAATATTGTTCTACTTCATAATAAACAGTCACTTTCCTAAATTTTGTAACGAAAGTATACTCAAGTCTTCACTTAGTTTTGGATCAATGTTATGACATCTGCCAGTATACGCCAAACATAATTCAATGGAGGAAACAACACGTAAAATATGTTTCTTCTTGACCCACACTTGATCACTAGATGAGTGTTTGAAGGATCTGTTGGAGCCTGCAGGATGGAAAAACATAACGAAGTACCCACTTTAGTCTGACGAAATGTCTTCCACCTTCCCTAACCGCCACTGTGAATCATAAACACGTGCTATATAATCTTTTAGTTGTACATCTAATGTTTTATATTCTTCCTAAATGAAACAAACTTGATGGCCCTCAGACAAGGAAGTAGTGGACACTTTCATCTTGGTTTCACTTATTGGTATGAAAGTATATGAATCTCTTGTATTAGGAATAACTTTTGCTTTGGAGAACTTTTGGAATAACATGTCTTTTTTGCCCTCAACATCTTCTTCTAATACATATAAGAAATTTATGTCCTACTCTTTATGATGGGTGACACTTCGTACATCTTAGACTTCGCCGTCAGCACTAAAAATTTAACCTTTTAAAAATTTCACTAGCCGTTACTGCATATAATTTAACATTAAATATAGTTGCCTTACTACTTCAATGGTTGGCAGCGAAATTATGCAATATAGTTCCGTGTATTTTACTATTTAAAAACAACAATGCTGAAACAAAATCAACCAAAACTTACATAATTGTATTTTATATAATTAACTAACTTATTTTTAACAAACTGTATGGATCCCTACTGACTGCACATTTTATCTTACACGCGCAATAATTAAGTGGCGTGTCCAGAGGGGTTAGACGTTTGCTGTCGTTAGCCGGTACGCGCGGAATGATACTAATTGGCTGAAAATAGAACTTTATCAGGGTTCTTTATTGAGTGCTCACTTTATCCCGAACCGCCTATATGTTCGGCTATTGACGGATGGCGGCACGTCGTGGGTCTCGACCCATGACCATCCTGACGAGGTGGTGACGGCTGGAAGGCTTGAAGGAAGCAGACCTCGATTCCCCCGATACTTTGCATTGTATTACCACACTTCAGTGTAGGTGGGGAGAATCGATGAGCCCCTTGTCTTGTCAACTACCGACCTAATTGATATGTCGTAGTCGTTAGACCGTCCTCCAGACGAGGCTCTTGATGTTCATAACACGACAAAATTAAAAATAAGATTTTGGTTTTGTGTAGACTTGTTAGTGAAACTCTTGAGTTGGTAAATAATTGCTTTTATTTTACGAAAAGTATTTGTTTGTTATTTTTAAGTAAATCATATACTTTTTAACGAAACTTGTAATTGTGGCTTTATTTTCACAAGTAGGAATGTCATTGGGTATTGAAAATGCATTATAACATGAACGGAAAAAAGAATAATATAATGTAAACATCAATGGCTGACGTGCAAACGGTTAGTATGTGTCGGGCGGCAGTTAAACTAGTGTTCGGTGCACATCGCGTCTCGTCAAATGAACCACCAGAAAGAAAAATGTGTATGAATGATAGTAATATTTTTTAACCTTTGACCGTACACGCAGCTTACCAATAGCCGCGCCTTCAGTAGTCTGGCTAAAAATACATTGAAAATATCACTGTCTATTATTTTATCTGCCTATCCTTTTTACCTCAGTAATGTTCAACTTGTTATTCAACAACAGAAACATACAGTTACCATTTTAATAATTTCAAGAAATTATACTTCACACATTAAGCGACGTATAACGCTTGTGTGCCGATATATATATATTTAGATTAGTTTGTTAGAGTATTAATGGCAATAACAGACATTACTTCCATGTCCCCCTACAGACACAGGCGATAGCCGCTCTGTCACCGTGGGCTCAACAAGCCCTTCTACAACTCCACCCATATAATGTAGTTCTGTCAATAGTTTGGCGTAATGACGCACGTTTTGAGACGGAGGCAGGAGTAAACTAACAGTACTGTTTGCCTGGCTAATTATAGGCCATAGACTGTAAAGTGCGTGTTTTTAAGTGCTAATCAACAAGAAAACTACCAACGCATACTTTTTTTACAGCACTAGATATTAAATTTTGATATAACTAATCAGCTGTAGCAGGATGTATTTTTCTGCTCTGCTCTCATGACAATGAGCGCTAATACCCTAAAAATGCAATTTTTAGACCTTTTCACTAACATTTTTCTCTGTAATGACATTCAGTAGGACTAAAGTAAAAAATGTCGTCTACAGACATCTTCCTGAAAGAAACCATGTTCTCAGAACAGTTATTTACGGACGTAAAACATTGATTTTGCAGAAAATATCTTGCTAGAGACTCGGTTTAAGGAAACGCTCGTAGTTTTACAGCGATTGTTAAAATGTTTTTAAAGCAATGTAATTTTCATGCCGAATAATCTCTATCTTCCGTTGTCACGTATGTCTCATAATTTGTATCTAATTTTTTGTAACGATAAACCTCATAAATGTTTTTGCACCCAAAAGTGTCACCAAGCCAAAATCAAGCAAAATAATATTCGGCTAACGGATGACTCATTGCTTTGCGAAACGGCTACATACATATAATTGTGTATCGTGTGACTATTCGTAGTCTCTTAAAAATTTTCCAAGCAATCTGTAAAAAAAAAGTTTTAATATTTTTGCAACAATGTTAAGGAAATAATCTACCTATCATGGTGTTAACTGCGAGAGAACAGTAAGTAGGCGCTGTAGTACTGCAGCCGGCGCCAGAAGGTCGAGTAGTGACTCGGTCATTACTGGTTATTGAGATCACTTGCAGCACCGCGAGGTCACAGCTCAGAGGGCGTGTTACATAGATATTACCCAGCAGCCTGCATGCGTGACAGTGTTTTCTTTATAGGCGCCTCACTACAGTTAAGTACTACAGGTTAGATAGCTCAATGTTAGAAGTTAGGTGCAGGGAAAATGTATGCTGCTTGAGCGCTGATATCGGTAATGAGTGCAACCTGACGAATCATAGAGCTTTCGTGAATTTATAGTTACATGAAGGTGATAGTTAGGAGGGATCCACGGTGGCCGAGAGGCCAGACCTCTCGCTTCCCACCAAGGCGATCCGGGTTCAATTCACGGTGGGGTCAGTCCCCGGATCTTCGCATGTGGGAATCGTGCCGGACGATGCCGCTGGTCCCCGGGTCTTCTCAGGGATCCTCCGCTTTCCCCGTCGATTCATTCCGGCGTCGCTCCATACTCACCTCGTGTCGCCCCTCACCTGCGCTGAAGACCTCAATGCTAAGCGCTGACCAAAATCTGCCAGTCTTTCTCACTTGCTAGTTTTTCCATTTATAATTAAATTAAATGACTACTCTCTTTACCAAGCCTCGTTAAATTTATTTTTTCTGCTGTTTCGTATTTTATGATACTCGTTTCGCGATAGCACGTAACTAGTGTCAGAACTTTTCCCTGTGTCAAACTCTCCCATAAGAAAATACGTTTTCTTTCCAAACTGTAGTATAACTAACATTATCTCAAATGACTTAAGCGCCTAAATAAAGGCTCGTACTATAAGTAATACTGGTATGCGCGCCGATCTCCAGTAACAGCCATGGCGGCGGGCAACGATGGGGAGTTACATGTTGAATCGAATGTTGTTGTGCAGGAAGAGACCGTCCCACATTCGATAAAGTAGATCATAAAACAATTCTTACTGAAACGTTTTCATTCTGTTAATTAATATATTCTCATTTTCAAATACCCTACATATGTTTGCCTTTGTTTAGCTACTGAAGTTTTAGTGTGTAATAATTTAGGAGCTTGTATTTTTTTTTGTCCTTTACGTTTGTGGCTTGGATGCTTTCTGCACAACACTATTCAGTTATATTCAGCGATTGTCTGTCGTTATTATAGTACCGTTTTTTGGGCTAAAAGAACGTTTTATACATCGATAAGAGTAGGATATTGCTACAAGATAAAAATGTAGGAATAATTACTGAGATCATGTTTTTGTATGAGTTTTTTTATGAACGTACTTATTTATTCATAGTTTCCAGGTTATTAAAGAATTTCCATGAAAGAACCTACTACAGGAGCGTGGGCCTCGCCGAGGTGAACAAAAAAAGTCACGTTCGACAGGAACTAAGCCCCACCGAACATAATTGAGCATACATATCCATATCCTTGCTCCGAGTATTGTTAGTTCTACTACAGGTTAGAAAGAAATTGTGTTTTCTTATGGAAGAGTTTATCTCAGGGAAAATTTCTGCCGCTAGTTTCGCTGCTATCGTTAAGGGACCAGAAAAATACGAAACTGTAGTAAAATTAAATTCAAATAGGCTTGAAAATTACAGAAGTAATTTAATTTAGTTTTAATGTTCAAACAAACCAATTTCGCGTTTTGTAATTGTCAATTTCGTGTAACTTAAAATCCAGGAAGGCTCTGTGATTGCCCAGTTTGCACCCACTACCGATACCAGCGTTCAAGCGGCAGAAATTTTCCTTGTGACAAACTTTTAACATTGATCTTTCTAACCTGTAGTAGAGTTAACCTTACTCCGAGGTCGGCAACGCCTTTAAGTTAGTTTAGGTTGGTTTAAATTTTAAAAAATCCGTGAGCTGAATCGAAGGTAGTGTAGCCAGGTTACGAAACTATGATAACAGTTAATATGTGGCGATTCAAGACTTCGCAGCTGTGGTGCAAGCGCAGAATCTCGTTGTCCTGTAGGCGCTGGACCAACTGAATGTTCGGATTTCGACCACAGAGCATGTGCACTGTAAGACTGTTTTGTCTCTCATGCCAGTCTCATTTCGCGCTGAGTTCATCCTGAAAATGATGCGAAATAGTTTGCCTAGGCCTTTATGAAGTACCATAAATTAATACTGTACCATTATATATTTCTAACCAGGATTGTATTTTTTTTTCAATACTGTTACAATTGCCACAGTTTCACTAAAACTAAATTCACTTAAATTCGGAAAAAAAAAACCTACCAACTGATTTTACTATAAACTCCAGTAAAACGTAAACTTATAAAATTTGAAGGAAGTAAAATAAATATGCATATACTATTGGTATTTTAACGTAGTCCAAAGTATTATATTTTACATTTTTATCTTACTTCTTTTTATGTATTTGGTGCTTGACGTGCCTTCGAACAGCACTAGACATTGATAGACGAACACGTGGAAAGTGTGTAGAAGTCGGTTAGGGCAAAGTTAAAAAATTTTATTTGGAAATATTAACATTGTCATCATCAACACAGTAGTGTACATTAAAAATAAGCGCTGAAGCAAGTGTTTTTTATAGTTCGTTCTACATTGTAACCAACAGATGAGTAGTATGTTAGACGAAACATTCAGTTTTAATTCGAACATAGGGTACTTTTTTTTTTAAATTGTGTACCCTACCGAAACCATTCACATAAAAAACAGGTTAGTGGTGGCCACAAAATATTTTGTCAATATGAACCTCACCAAAATTTTTTTGTAGTGGTTACAATATTCTTTTTCAATAACTACAACATTGTATTGGGGATAGCTAAAATGTTTTGTGGTCACCACAAAAAAATTTGGTAGGGTCCATACTGACAAAATATTTTGTGGTGACCAATAAGCTTTTTTTTTCTTTCAATGTTGCATGCTTTAGAAATGGAATTATTTTATGGCTGCAAAAGTTAATGCGTTTGTTTTGTCTATTTACGTGACTGAAAAATATACCACACAAATTCGCACTATTCGTTTATCTCAGCTGCAGCGAACTTATTTTATTTTTCTCTCGCAGTTTTGCCATCACGGGATTTCAGGGCAGTTATATAAACATCGCTTGCAAATATATGATAGTGTAAACTATAAGGAAATTTTAACACTGTGAAATAGTCCAATAAAGAAGTTCGCACAGAAATCAATCCAGTACCTTAACACAAAAACAACATTTTCAAGAAAAAGAACTTGACTTGGATACTAGTTTATGGGAAGTGGGAACAGCGCAAGAACAAACAATTAATGAATTAAAAATAATCTTCAATGAAAATTTTTCGTAATTCGTTCTATGTATTTTATTTATTTTTGTTGTGCCAAGATATTCTGACTGATTAGTAGCAATATTTCGGCTAAATTATACTTTATGACTTGCATTGTTGCTTGTTAGATAGAATGTGACTAAATAACTGAATCTGTACTTGTAATTCGGTTTGTCTTTATACCAGTGATAACAGTTTAACTTTCAATGTAATATGCATACATTACGGCGTGTGAAATAATTTAAAAGTATACAAAATAGCCTATAAAACTGATAACGATTGTACAGATAATACTAAAAATTAATTTTGTGTTACAATTACAAGCCTTAATTTCTTCATTCGACCGCTACACACACGTACACGCACACACACACACACACACACACACATATATATATATATATATATATATATGTGTGTGTGTATATAAACTTTTAAGAGACTTAAGATATAATGTAGGCCTATGTGCGTCAGAACGTGGGATGGTTGTCTACAATGGCAGGGAAAAATAATTTCGCTGTGTAAAAATTTAGTAAAATAAATCGTTAACTATTAATTTTATTCAATATTGATAACTATGATCAAATGAAAAATATCATGCAGACCTAACTTTGCGTTGTGGATTTTTGCTTTTTTTGCTTCGGACTAACGCGGCTAATTTTACAATGAATAAAAAATTTTAGATTACATTTGATGAAAAATGTCAATTGAAACAACATATAGTTGTAAGAAATCAGCTAGATTACTCACAGCAGTGTTTTCGTAAAATAAGATAAAAAACAAAAGTTGTTTTAAAAAAGATTGTAGTGTTCCAAATTGGTTGCTACTGTAATGGGTAAGAGTACATTCTGTTGAATTATTTGTATATAATTTGTAGACTTTTATTTTTAATTTTAAAAGCAAAATGAACTACGACTTACATAGTGTACAAACAATTCCTGGCAGGAAACACAAATGCGGGCAGAATGTGGCTATGTGGCTGGCAACAGATTCTCTCGCTGTGGCTTCAATCGCAAATGAAATGCACTGAATGCAGTGGCCTCGCGAATATTTTTCGTCCTTAACTGCTCGCTCGCTTCCTATTTAGAATTGCACCAGCCGCTTAGGGTACATAACCTCAACAGTATTCGTTCGGAAATGTTTTATGAATGTGACTTAAGAGTGCAACGACTGACTACAAGAAGATACGGTACGTTCAGAAATAAAACTTATTATGGTAACAATGTCTGTTTTCACTATATACTTTTGAATTGTACTGCAGTGTATTTCACTGTGTTTTAAACGTGAATTCACATCAAAACGATGAGCTCGTTCCGATAGTACGACACGGCATGCCTGTCCGACCATTTCCACGGCCAAATAAAATTTTATGTTTACAATACCCCGACAGTTTACATCCGACAAATACTACTTTGTTTCCGTGACTGCCGGCGAAACAAGTACTGGCCAGTCTTGCTATATATTCTCAATGGAAGATATTACAATTATACACAAATTTATTAAAAAACAATTGTGGGTAGATCAAACAATAGGATGTAGTCTAGTTATTTATCTACAACGTTCGGATTTTTATATTGATATGAACAAATACTATACAAGTTTGGATAATTTTGTATTTTGTTTACAATTTTTAAGTTTCCGTTCTTGTTTTTATAACCTAGTATACTATGAACATTTCTATTAATGTTTCAGGTTACGGTAACCAACTAATTATGTAGAATTTTCAACCATAATGAAGTCTTCGATTAATATGATATTCTGCTGTCACGTATGGTAATTATTTTATGTTTCCCAACATGGCACCCACGAAAGTAGGAATGTAATATAATTAGGTCACGGTGACAATGATTCTGAGTGGTTGTTGAGAAATTTTCTTTGGTGGCAAAAAAGTGTTGTCGGATACTCATGTCATTGTAAATCCACCTGAAGAGTTAATAAACCATTTAGGATTACGATGGGTTAGCATATTTTTGCCCGTATAGGTCTACGCTGTATGTTTTTAGTCTTATTTCAATTACATAGGGAGTTCTTCACGCCAAAAGTTATTAAGCTCGTATTTAATACCTTTTAAAATAATTTAATGCCTAACCTGTGTTACAATATTTCAGAAGAAAGCCTACATTTATTTTGAATCTCCGCCTACATTGCTTCTGATTATTCGCCTGTAGCTTCAGCCTGTAGCTTTAAAACTGAACTTGAAGCGCATGCAATAGGTGGTAATTGATGTATGAAAAGTTCACTGAGGTAAGTAACAATTTTATTGCTCTGCAAATGGTAAGAGTTGTGTCATTTTTATCTACGACAGCAACTCTCTACAGCTTTACTATTATCTATTGCATACGTCCCACGAAGTTTTGTTTTAATTTTGCAAGTATTTCCATAGGAGAAAGTATTGTTTTTACTTTTTAGTTCGTTTTAAAATCGTGGACGGCTTATGTTAAAAATATTATTTATTATTTTCTGCTCTTTAGTCTTGTATGTGTGAAATTTTGCAGTCTCTTGCTCATTAGAATGTTAGATTAATGCAGTGTATTACAATAATATAGTTTTTATGTAAATATTTTTTTATATTTTTCTCTTATATTTTACTGTCGTCCAGTTCTCATATATGTTTAAAGTTTAAAATATCTTGCTCATGGAGAAGTTAGTTTAAAATCGATTACAAACTTGTACCGAACAGACAAACCGACCGAAAGCGTGTAATAAAAAACTTCATATAAATACTTTGTTATTGAACATCTCATTGCTGTCGAACAGATGAACAAACCTACAAAAAAGTGAATTAATAAAAAACGTGTAGAAATAAAATGCACAAATGTATAAAAATTTACCTTTTAAATAGTAAATTTATTTTGACCGAGAAATTAGTAGGGTCTGATGCGTGACAGAACCAAGGAATCATGTAGGCTATACTGTTTTACTTCAAATGACAGCTGAATTGCCTACTCAGCTTACTCGTGTTAAATTCGAACCCACTTGCATACCGTAAGTTTCATACTTGAGTGTAATATAAAAACTGTCATGTTGAACCATGACTCGTTTATTAAAAATGTTTTCGTGCTTTCTTAATTGTTCAACTTACGGAAATTAAAGAATGAGCAATAGACGTAGGCATAAAAAAAACTAGAATTTTGTATATTTTACATTTGTATCTGGTTTCTGAGAGCTAGTTTTGTGTCCATTGTGCATTTTTTTTATTTCTTTCTTTATTTGAGTTTAAACATTTTTATATATTTAAGATATGAGTTTTGTGTTCATTATTTATCATATAACTAAAATTGGCAGTTAAAAAAGACTAAAAAAATTTTGATATTATTTTAACGTCATCATTTTCACAATATGTACTTCAGGAACATGAATCATAAATATTGCATGGATTCACTCGGCATAGCATTATAGCGACTCAGAACAAGGACTACTACGATGTCTGAAGCAACTGAAAATACCCAAATAGTATTTTTGTGATTTAACATCAGAGCGGTCTGTATGAAACCTAGGGTTCACCTATGTTCTTGGCAACAGTCTTAGAATTCTTGAACGTTTAGTGGAACTGCCTACAACTCTCAGGTTCACCTACCTCCACGACAGTTCTCTCGCTCAAAGCCGGCTAGTCGCGCCAAGCCAGTGTCAGAAACCATGACTAACATGCTTGTAGTTGTGTTCTTTATACAGCGGAGATCAACTACACTTTGGCAGCTGCGCTGGCCGCTTGGAACCTGCCACAGTCATGTCTCAAGAAAATAATGTTTTAAAAAAAGTAGTTTTGTAAAGACGTTTATGCCCCCTTTATCGCAGCGGTAGTTTCGATTGCACAAGGCCCGCTCTATTATTATTAATCAAGCTGAAACAAGTTAGTTACGAGTTCAAAAGAATTTCTTATACACGTGCCCTAAGACGAACGGTCCCCATTTATAACTATGCGTACTGTTAAATGAGAATAATTTTTTTAACGTAATAAGAGCCGATATCGTAAAACCGTTATATACCTATAATTAGGGCTAGGAATATTTCGCGAGTTCAACGACCAACATGCTAGAATATACCGAAACCCTACTATTTGTCCATTACCTGCATCTCATTCAGTCAATAGACAATGCACGAATAGACGGGGCTTGAGTATGCATAGAACAATGGATTCTAGCATGAAGGTAATTGAACTCGCGAATTTTTCCTAGCCCTACCTATAATTGCTGAACATTGTTTTTCCTATGCAACCTATTATTTTTCAAAATAAAAATTATGAAATTGTTGTTAATTATCGACTTAAATTTCAATAAGTAAACTATTAACCAATATTGTATAGTTTTCTGTTATGAAAAAAAAAGCTGAAAAAATTCAAAGCATTTATATGACGGTTTTACATGTGCTACCTTTGAGGATTCAAAAATTAATAGAAGCAAAACAACATACGTAATAGTAAGATAGGTTACTGGAGTTTCGTGTATATTACAGATAAAATATTGAGGTTATAGCTATACAAAGATCAAAGGTAGATCAAAGGTATAGTCCAGCCTATCAGCACCTCTCCTCTTGCAAATCTAGCGATTATGACGCGTGTAGTAGTACAGTGTTCGCCCTTGCATCGTCGTAAACTACATGCATACATAATTGTCGTGCTCGTATTAATGTATGAAACAACGTGTATGTCAGTAACAACTACGAAGCTTGTGGTGCATCCACTTTAGACAGTAAATATTACTTCCTCACAGAAAATTCCACTTTTTAATCAACAAGAAGAAATCAAGGGATGGAATAAAGCCAGTAATGATGCCTGACATGTAAGTACGTCCTGAGGTTGAAGTGGTAGTTGTTTGCGACGGCAAACCTGTCGTGCAAGGCAAGAATTACCTGGCAGTCCTTCAGCACGATAGCATGTGCAGGTTGTTTCTAACTAGCACCGAGATGGCACGGCAGCGCTTGTTAGCATCACATGTGACTAGTTAGAAGCACGGACTGTTGACGATACTACGCCGATACTTCCAACTTGCAGCCGTGCAGTGGACAGCATGTGATCAGCAGAGATCTGAAAAATTCGCGTTTTCTTTCACACACATGCTAAGATTCCAGCATTGGTAGGTTCGTGTCACTTTCGAAATTGGCCGTTGACTTAGGGCCCGGTAGTTTTCGCGAAAAGGTTTATGCCCCACCTTGTTTCAATGCCTGCAGCTCAACTTCTTGGCTATTGGCAGAGTGTTTTTTTGGGCAGAGTCATTATTAATTTGACTGTTCAAATCAGTATACGGATAACTGCCACACATCACGTCTGTGATTTGCGGGTTTACCCTCCAAACGCTGGGTGTTACGGCATCCAATCACTGACCACAAAGCAGAGATGCAGGTGCGCACGTAAGGCACTGAAACAAAGTGTTGCAAAAATCTTTTCGCGAAAACTACCGGGCTCTACTTATTTGCTATCCGCTGAAAGTCTCTGAGCCATTAATAAAAATATACCTTAACGTGCCCCATTCCACTGTATCAACGTGCAGCTAGGGAACAGATGTTGTCTGCTTGATTACACATATATTCTTGGAGGCTAACCTACATGTCAGTGAACACGCAAATTTCTCCAGTCTCTAGTGATGAGGGTACTCGAGGGCAGGGTTTCACACCCCGAGAGCAGACTTCTGACTGCGCCCACGATGTAGAAGCGAAGAATTGCGAAGGACGGGGGAAACGGGATTACTCCACGAGAACCCGACGGCCAACGGCAACCTCCGTCACGTTTCCCAAGCGCAAAAATTCTGTAATCGAATCCGGATCGCCTTGGAAGAAAGCGATTGCTCTAGCTGCGTACTGGCCAGACCACTAGCCGTCCACTACGGCAATCCGGGTTCGATTCCTAAATTTTCACGAGTGGGAAATGTGGTGGACAAAACGAGTCTTCCCGTTTCCACAGCCCTTACACTCCGCCGCTGCTCCACAACCTCCCTCTTTTCCCCTCTTCGCATCTAATATATTCTTATGGTTATGTGCTCCGAAAAAAAAAATACAGTCTGCAGTGCTGTGTTCTCAAAGAGCGTAGTAATTTTATGTTTAAAATTTGCGTTCCAAAAATCTGTATCAATAAAAAATGTTAACAAGATGGACCATGTTAGTTTGTAGACGCAGATTTGAAGTGAGAGGTTTATTTACATAAGTTTATTTGCAAACGTGGCGCTTTTCATACACTTTCCAAACAAGCCTCACCGACCAAATAATTTATGTGCGCCGCCTACCTGCGTGTTAGAGGCTCAGAAGCGACGGAACTATAAGGGCGACCTAGAAGCGGGTATCAAATGTCGCTGCACCACAACCAGCCAAGTTAACAAGCGTGCTAAGATTCCCGCCAACCCTTTACTATAGTACTTTAAGGGTGTTCACGTGGCAAAAATGCATAATTTTATACTTGTACAACATAGTGTTAGTTTTCATAGACTTTACTTGTGACTATATTTTTCACATGTGAAATTTTTTAGTTCTCATAGTCTTCCCATAGCGGCATGTCAGAGACAGGAATTGTAAGTTACGGGAACATACGAATAACGGAAATCAACTGACTTTCTCGAACGAAATAATTCACACTGAATTAAGATGTTTTGGGTTTTGTGCTAATATACTTCAAATTACATAACGAAGTCCTTTTGAATTTTGAAAATTTGCCATAAATTAGAAAATGGTCGTTATATTAAATTAAATACAAAGGTATTTAATAGTTTATTTTAAATATTTCATCGTATGGCCCATAATAACTCATTTCAGTGTAAATTATTTCATTTGAGTAAGTCAGCTGGTTTTTGTTATTTGTTTGTTCTCATAACTTGCAAATTTTGACTTTAACACGCCGCTATGGGAAGACTATGAGAGCTAAAATCAATTATAAGTGAAAAATTCAGTCATAAGTTGCGTCTATAATACGAACACTATCTCGTACAAATATGCCTTTCTGCCACATGAACACCCTTAAGCAGTGACCATATAAGCTGATTTTACTGGCGGAAAAATCTGTAGCAAAGTTAAATTTACGAGTCTTGAGTTTCGCATACATCCGGTAAGCATATTTTGAAGTACGGCAGTCTGAAAAGGCCGTTTTAGATGTGCTGAAGGGCATCGAAACAGTGATTTTTTTTAGCATGGTGTCATAACAGTGACACTTCATTCTTATCCGAAGTGGGTTTTCTTTTCGAACATTGGCACAACGGGCACATATGGAACAGTTTCGTAAAATAAACATATTTCTCCACAAAATTACACGTCATTTACAGTGCGTGGTAGGCGACACTCGTCAGCACTTTTTGTGGCATAACGGTTACTACTAGAACGAAGCGTGTGCTCATTTTCCATGCCATGCGCGACACATTCTCCTTGACTCATTGACCTCAAGTGCCTGTTTCACACATGACGTATGTTAATGACATGGAAGATTTATTTATGCAGCAGTAAACAGTTATTTTGCGCAAGTTATACCTTGGGAAAGAAAGTATTTCCGTGTCATCGTGTTGTAAGTTTCCATTTTTCCTTTGCTAGTTATTTAACGGCGTTGGCTATCAACCTTCCTGCTGAGGAGTGAAAATGGGGAATCAGTAGGTACCTAAAACATTCTAATTTTCTTTTGGGCTGAAGTTAGAACTCTGATAATTGTACATTCGTTTCAATCTAAGAGGAGTCCTCAGCTGGTGCATGTTCATCGCCTCCCAAGCGCTCAGCTGCGTCTTGTCATGCGTCGAGAACTTCTCTTATACCCGCATGCTTTCGCACTCTACGCTACCATCAAGATAGTTTCCTCCCCACGGCTACATTGTAGCAAGTGGCAGTGCAGAAACCATCCAGCGACAGATATAGCCCCGCCTGGCCCATGCCAATTCACCTCGGAATAGCTCGCGCAGCGGTGACGTCAAGGTCCGAGTGCAACGCGTGCAGAGCTCAACTCCCGCGAGGCTCACCGCTTCTTCGTCGCCAGTCCAACATGCGCGAACGATTCCATAGGATTACAAATACCGACTAGTGTGATTTTAATCAGCTCAGTAAATTAAAAAAATGGCAAATAGGGACGAATTCCCGGTGTTATAAGATTACTCACACAAATATTCCTTTTGGCGTACTAAACCACCCCATTGAAAAAAGAAGAGTGAACGGGGGAAATAGAAGTAAAAGAAAAAACCTTTCATTAAAGTTAATACTCACACACACACACACATACACACACACATATATATATATATATATATATATATATATATATATATATATATATATATATATATATATATACACACACACACACACACACATTATCAGTGCTCTCTATACTGGTCTAAGTTAAGTAATACTTTAAGTTGGAATTCAAGACATTCTCTTTATGTTTTTTGTATGCAATAACGCCATTCTTCGTGGACGCAATAACGCATTACTTTGTGGCTGCAAATTA
This sequence comes from Medauroidea extradentata, assembly GCA_003012365.1. NCBI lineage: Eukaryota > Metazoa > Arthropoda > Insecta > Phasmatodea > Phasmatidae > Medauroidea > Medauroidea extradentata. The sequence continues at coordinate 2,328 of PNEQ01023967.1, read as the reverse complement.
ACACCAGGCATTAAAAATGAGAAATTGAGCCGGTACAAGTGTTTCACTTTGATAAATAATATACTGTACAGTAACAAGTATTTACTAAATTACGTTTCGTTTTTATTTCTAAGAGTTTGTTTTTCCAATTGTTTCATTGTATTTTTGTATAAAAGTTAGTATTCGTAAGCGTATGAAGACAGTAATATAGAATTAAAAAGGCTCCTTTATTTACTATAAGAAACGTATGTTGTTCACTAACTGCTTGGACAAATTTTATAACCTAAGGTGCGTTGCAGTGTTGAAAACGAGTTAAGAACGTAAGGTTATGAAATCTAGTCTAGTTACAGTTTTACGGTTAGAAGTATTTTTCTTGATCGGAAATGTATTTATTCAAGCCATAATCGGTAAATTGTACAGCATAATGCGCGTATATTTATCAGAAATACATTATTTTCAAAATATTACACAATGCTAATATGACATAATAATGTAATTACTAGAGCCCACGATTTTTGGTGAAAAGAATTCTGCAACAATTTGTTTCAATGCCTTATGTGCACATATGCAACTCTGCTTCATGGACAGTGATTGGCTGTTTGTAACTCTCAGCGTCTAGGGTTCTACCAGCAAATCACAGACGTGTGGTGCCGCAGTAACCTTGTTCCTGTTGGCACAGTCAAATGAGTCACGTCTGTGCATTGATACATTCTACCAGTAACCATGAAGCAAAGCTTCGTATGTGCACATAATGCATTGAAACAAACTGTTGCAGAATTCTTTTCACCAAAAATCGTGGGCTCTAGTAATTACACCTATTTTATTTCGTCTTTTGTTTATTTCGTCGCTCTACTATAGAAAAAAAATCAGTTCGACTCCTTTCAGTGCTTTGTAACAAATACGCTCAGGTTTATATAAAAAAAAATAACTTCTTAATTACGAAATCTTCTTTAATATTACATTTCTTGAAGCTATTATTTTACTTTAAAGTTACAGTGAAAATAATAAAAGTTCGGTCTAACTTACGGAAACGTAAAGAATTATTTGACCTTGTTACAATCAAACCCCGCGTGAATACAGTTGAAAACCTAATTCACGTTTTTTTCCTGGGGAAAATTAGCAATACAAATCACAAGTAATTAAAGGAAACTGTACTATACGAAAATGCTAAGGCTAATCCACAAAAAAATTCTATAGCAATAAAGGATTGCAAAGCGAAATTTCTCTGAAAAACAACCGCTGCTTTTGCATTAATCGAAAGTTAACGATAAGCAAATAAGCTGAAAGTTTTAAAATTTTGTAGGCCTATGTATAGAAGGCGTAATTATTAATAATTACATAATTTATTCCATTCCTGAAATACGTTCTCTGGTAATGCTTATACTTGATAAACTTCTCCAGACTTATCGCCCAACAAAAATATAATATTTCGACGTCGTATTTTTCGCGAACATGCACTAAACTCATTACAGCACATGTTATATTGTGTGTACACGCGGACCCTGTGTTTGTTTACTTTTTACGCATGCTTTCCTGTTTTTCGTCTGCTTCTGGCTATCTGCACTGCACCCTAGCAAGCTAGGCCTGAATTGATCCGGAGAAATGATCGATTTGAATATTAAAAGATCTTGCCGACCAGTAGACTTTTATCGCATGAGATTCTTGCTCGATTTTAGAGTAATGTCCACTCTATCGAGCGGATCGTATGAGGTTTTCGTAAGCGCCTCTGGTGAGGGAAGCGAGGAAGATGTCTGCATGGTTTGATATAGGTGATTCGGAATGAAGTGAGCACTAAAAAAAGCCCTGATTAATTTCTATTTTCTGCAAGTTTATATCTTTCCGCTACATGTAAACATCAACCAGTGGCGGACTTAAGGGGAGGGCTACCGGGCTGAAGCCCCCTCCAAAATCGTGTTCAACATTATGTAGCCAACATATGTCCAGTCGCCTAAAGGAAACAGGAGTTTTGCTCTACGATGATCCTAATATATTTAATGTGTCCTACTTGTATGTACGCTAATTTTAATGTTCTGTAACAGTAAACAACCACAGTTTTGAGATGGTTGGTATGTTTGTACGATCCATTAAATCACGTAGGCCTAAGCCCCTTCCAAAATATGTTTCTAAATCCGCCACTGACATCAACATTACCACGTGCTTTTATTTACATAGTCTTGTACAATGTTTACATTTACGTTACAGTGCTCCGATAAATTTTAGCTACAATATGTACTCATTAAATGCACGGGGGCTGAATACATGCTATACTCAGTAGTAATCTTAGTTATAAATACCTGCGAGTTAACGTCTTATAACATTGGTTTCTCTGCGTCTACTCTAACGGCGCTA
>PNEQ01023966.1:0-15475 GCA_003012365.1 Medauroidea extradentata | reverse complement strand
GAGGGGGAGAGAATGAAGCAAGGAGGATGTATAGATACATCTGGAGAGGACATGGCGCGGTCAGGGTGTAGCCGGCCGGGGCGGAAGAAGGGATGAAAACGGAGAGGACAAGAGCGTATTCTTGCTGAAACGAAGTGGTCTGTGAGCCGCGCGGAAGGGGGTCCTGCGTGTTTCTTGACTTTATAATTGTCGTTATAGCAGCAATATCTTTGGAATATGAAACCGATAAGAAGACTATTACTCGTGATTTTTCGCATACATTATTAGAATTATTGTCAAAATAAAATATTGTCTGAAGACAAAATTATTCCCACTTTTTTATTACATTATTACTAAAAAAATATTGACAAGATAGCAAAACAAACAAATATATTACTCTTAACCACAAACTTTGATTGGCGGAGCATTAAAGCACGACCACATAAATTACCATATATAAAAAAAATATCGTCAAATGATAGCTGGATATATGTAACTCCACATTTGCAGAACGTTATTAGTCCGGCAAAGAAAGAAACTAATGTGCGCTATGATGATGCTACGAAAATATTTAAAACACTTTCGAAGCAACAATTATTATGTAAGTAATGCATGTCTTCACGTGGACATTAATTTTTGTTGTCATTTTTGTCTCTTTCGCGCCATTGTGTTATTCTTTACATGCCCTTCTTATTTCATTATTTCCATTCTTGTAACTTTGTTTTGTCCACTATTGAGCTCTGATTGTTTTCACGTGAATTTTAGTAACTAATTTCTTAGTTCAGCAAGGAGAATAATTTGATATATTTTAAATTGCATTTGTTAAAATAATATATTAATTTTTATGTATTTACGCCACTTTTTGTTTACCTACTAATTAGTTACTAATTTTCAATCAATTATTTTTGGAATACAAATTTGATTTTTCGTCATCTCCTTACTTGTTTTGTTAGGGCAGGGGAAATTAATTTTATTATTTGTCAAACGTCCCTGAAATTTTTAATTTGAAGTCAACATCACCAAAATGATTCCAGCCAAACTTTGGATATAATAAGTCATGTCAGTCAATTATGCGTAGCAGTGTTTTTAGCCCGTAACAAAATTTATGGCTGTGGTAAAAGAGTATAAAAATTATTCTTAGCGAAAAGTCACTATGTTTATTCGTATTCCATTTTAATTTGTCTATTGAATGTATGCCCTATTGGCCATATGTGTAAGTGTATATTTATGTTTATAACAGTGTTGCGATCAACTTGAATATTACTATCATCACCACAAGGATAAATGTATAAACAATAATAATTTCGAATCTTTTAATGTAAGACCGATATAGTAAATTAAATAACGGTTTAAAAATTTAAAACTTTCTACAATTAATGCAAAATATTGCGTATTTGCAGTTTCTTAAGTGCTAAGTATTTATTAATTTTGCTGTGAAAGACAAATTCTAATATGACATGCAAAGTTACAAGAACCTCTTACCTAATATCTATAACGAGTTATAATGGGTATGGAAAAACAAAACCCTTGTAATAAATAACATGTAAAAGTGTACTTAATAATCACGAATGCTGTGCTATTAAGTCAAAGATTGCATATACCGTCGCACTAGCCGTCTGAAAAAATTTAAATTGTTGCAGTTAGACGGGCGCAATCCACTTTGTTTACTGTATCGCAAATGTTGACCCATTTTACAACCTACTCTTTAAAACAACGGTACTGATCAGCATGTATTGTTTAGTTCTCGCATTTTGAGTTGTTATCAGTAGTATACCGTTATGCAGTTAGAAAATAAAATTCCATCATGCTACCTCGTTAAATATTAAAATAACGACAACTGTATAAATAATAATTTAATACGGTGGTCTCGCTTGCCATACAAATGAAGCAACAATCTTTGGAGGTTAGCTGATAAGGTATTCCTTATGTTGCGCTATGGACAAAACGACCACAAACTCGCCTTGTGCACCAAAAGCTATGTCTGCAGAAAAATGGTTGTTTAAATAAAAATAGCTGTAATTTTTTAAAATTAATATCACATTATTAGTGCTAGATTACTCATTAAAAAAAATTTTAACACGAGAGAAACTATGTTTAAACCATGACTTGAAATAACCGTCGTAAGATAAATTTGAACAAAGTTGCTTATACCCAAACTACAATAATGCAATAGGCTAAATTGAGACACGTACAGGATGTTTATCAAACTTCGGGACAAACTTCAGGGCGTGATCCCGGACAAAAAATAAGGGCTGATTGTTTAATGATACTTATATTTTATGAAAATGTTAAGGGAAATGTTCACCCTTGAAATTGAATTGTTTAAATTTTAATGGTGAAAATATCGTGAAAAAATTAATTGACAATGTCGTTTTGCATACTGCCTTATTCTAACAATATATTCAACTTTTGAAGCAACTATTCCGAAAATGGCTACCCTTCATTGGAAATACTAGATAATATTGTTTATTTTTAAGGGGTTACCGATATTTTGCAATAGTAAAACGAAGACAATTTCATTTCCAAGGGTGCATAATTATCTACCTTAATAATTGCATGCGACTATTAGTCTCATTATGAAATCTAAATCAATGTTCATTAGACTTCACCTCCAGAAGTTTGCCCTATGTTTTAGAAACATCCTTATATGTATAATTTTGGACATATGTTACAAATTAAGGAACCAACTTACAGCATGATATTTTAGAAAGTTCAAAACAGCCGCGCAGTTTATAAAATTTTGTTTTCCGTATATCTTAATCGATTATACAGCATTTACAAACGAAAGATTATTGTTTGATTAGAAATAGTAATTATCAACATCAATAATCACAAAAGTATGCACTAAAAATGTAATGTGTATGTTACATAAAACTGATGACATGTAACTAGGAAGGCTAAAGCTTCTGCTCTCCGTAGCGACTGAAAAAGTTCCTCAACTTCAACTCGCCGTAAAAAGTAAACGACTTGGAGAAATCGTTCATAGGTGCCATATAAATGAAATTTGACTCTTATTCTTCATTTCATACGCAGCAACCCCCCATCTAACTTTACAAACGAAAAAGTTTCCACGATGCTACTTTTGGCACTGCACATTCGCAAAAATTATTAGCAACAGTTTACTTGATAATTTTTAAAAAATTAACTTTCAACAAATATTGAAAAATAACACCTGCGTCAGCAGCAGAAATGTTTTAAGGTTCGTCAGTAAAATTTTGAAACCATTTGGTTGAGTGGTTTTGCAGCGATGGCGAGTTTAGTTTGAAAATTTTTTCGGCCGCGCATGGCAAGATGTGGCCGTTTTCGTTTTCTTTCAGTGTAAGAAGCAGGGAATAAACACCGATACCCGGCTTCACCCCACACTGTAGCTTTCCCTATACCGTGTCCTCTCCAGATAACTATATACATCCTCCTTGGAGGGAAGGGGAATGAGAGGGGGAGAGAGTGAAGGGGAGAAAGGGAAGGGGAGGGAGAGGGGGAGAGAGTGAAGGGGAGAAAGGGAAGGGGAGGGAGAGGGGGAGAGAGTGAAGGGGAGAAAGGGAAGGGGAGAGGGAGGGAGGGAGAGAGAGGGGGAGACAGATAGAGATGGCGAGAGAGCTCACATTACCAACTCCGTTAATGAAGTTCTGCAAGCAGCCACAAGACTTCAGTTTAAAAGCTGGACAGTACAGGCGTTGTGCATCTTCATCTTGTAACTTCTGTGCCAGAGATGAAGCGAACTGTGATGCTGTTTTAAGGTACTCTGTTTTGGCTTCTTCTAAGTTACATTCCTGTGAAATACACAACTTAAAAAAGGGCGAATAAAAGAACCTTACAAACACATGTAAATAAAAGTACAATGACCCAACATGAAAATAAAAATACTGTAGTTAAAAAAAGAAATGAAAACATTCATTATATTAAAACCACACAAATTACAGAAAACTAATAGAACCACTGTCAACGGTCAGCAACAAGTTTGTAACACCCTTTTTGATATCTTAACTTATAAGTTCAACGTAGAAGTTGGCATACAAAGTAATTTGCATGTACTGTATTTACAGTACTGTACTCAGAACTTCAATAATGACAAAAAAATGTTCATTATACAACTAAATGTTGAACAAACTACAACTTCATTATATAGCCATTACCAACAGTAACACTTTATGAAATTATTATTAATCTGAGAATAATACCACAAAATATTTTCTTCCCAACAGCTTTATCAGCAAATGATAATATGCCACAAATAAAGATTATGCTGGTTGATATGCATAATTTATTTGTGCTTCACTGCTTCTTAGCAATGGTTCATTCATACAGAGATATCACAATTTAGTCCAGGGAGGCCAACATACATTACCTGAGAAGAAGAAACCTTCTCTTGCGTTTTGTTTTTTGCTCGCATCGTAGCAAGACCACAGCTGTTGCATAGTAACAGGACCTGGCTAGTCTCTGGATCAAAAACTCTGCGAGGGACTGCACATTTCTGTTTCTTGTTCTGACCTCTCCTCCTCGATGGATTGACAACATATGGCGACTGACACTTGGCACAACTGAACTTGATGCCATTTTCACCATTCTCCTCACAAATTGCTGAACCACCATTGTTCACTGCACAAAAACATCCAGCATAACTTATCAGACTCACACTCTATGCAGGACAACAATAATTAGCCGATATTCTAGTATAAAGATGCAGACGTACCTTACAGGCCGGGGATCAGTGGCTGTTTGTGTGAGACTACGAGTTCCTATTTACGCTGTCTTTGCAAATATTATATTTTAAATCTAAAAAAGGAGCAGATGTAATAAAACTGTCACAGATTTGTTCAAAGTTGATTTTCCTACGTAGCCTAATGGTGTAATGGAAAATATTATGTAAGTTTGGCTAGTTATTGACTGTAATAAAATTTCTTTACATAGATAATTCTAGTCAAACTTACAACATTTTTGCCATGCTAAAATTAGGATACATGGAAAAAACTATTTTCAACAATTCTATGCGATGGTTGTACGATATTTGCTCCATTCTAGAAACCAACAAAAAAAAAACATAAATAGGACTTGTGACCTTAAGGGGTATTGATCCCTACCACTTTGGATTTATCTGTTTCTTCTCGATAACTTCTGTTCCACTTGATGTATCAAAATTTTTGTCACGACAAGGCGTACATAAAAACTTAATTGATTTTCCGTAATTGCTGGAACCATAATATATTTATTATTTTGCAACGGGAAACAGCTCAAAGGAAAAATTGCTTTATTTACGGGAGTGACTACAGAGGCCACAACATTAACAGAAACAATGTCATTTGGATTCCAAAAAGTGAATGAAACAAACTATGCCTTGTCAGCGTAAAAAAAAGTAAAATAACATGTCTATTCCTTAATTTATAAGAAAAACAGTAGAATCGATCTGACAGGAATCAATCCCCCTTAAAGGACTTTTCTAAGTTGAATAGTTTTGTGCAACTGTGCGTCATTTTTCCAGACAAATATATATTGCACCCAAGAACACTTTAGATCATCATAATCTTCGTAAAAGATTAAGAAACCAAATTCCTCAGCAAACTCTGCTGCAAATTAAAAATGCTAAAAATCTCGAAATAGTAAACTACAACATTAAAATAACATATAGGCCTACCGTACATAAAATTGTATTTATCTGAACACATTTTTGTTTGTACTCCAAAACAAATATTATGTCTTAAAACCAAGAATTTGTAGCCCACATCAGGGATATAGTGGAATCTAAACGGTTAGCAGCATAAAGTGTATGTCACCCTGTGCGTCGTGCAATAGTGAATTCTGATAATTATGTTAATTTAGTGAATAACTCACTGTGTTCATTTAGTTGTGGCGGAATTCCTCGGCACAATGTACACAAGAAAGGTATTAACGGGATTGAATCCCGAGCTAACTTCAGGGTCTCTGAAATAAGTATCAACGGACTATATAACAAACGCACGTGATTATTAGAAAAGGCATTACAAACAGTGCTGGCACAAACAAGCATTACAGTCGCGAACATGGTACAGGTAGCAAGCAAAATTTAATTACAGTTAAGGCGGTTGCATGCAAGCTGGAGCTCTCCCGACATTCCGTCAAACCGACCCGAAACAAAACAAACAAACTAATCTGGATGGAAACATGCGACTTACTGGGATTCCACAAGGGAAATACTGAGCAACCCAACTAAACCAAAAGGAAAAACAAACACCTACCAATAAAGAATTAGATACACGCCGGTCGACGGAAAGCAGAGAGAGCTGCAGCAAAAAAATTGTATTTGCGCTGGACGGCAGGCAGAAGCGAAGTGGCGAGGGAAGGTTAAAACGACACCGGCCACAGCTGGCCACTTGAGGGGAAGGGAAAAGGAATGTAGGAGAGGGGGCGACCGACAGGAGGGGAGAACCCGAGCAGGCCCGACGACACCCGAAATAGGCCGAAGGCAGTCATAGCGGGGCTGACTTCACTCCAGTTCTCCGCTCACACGCACGCACAGGTCTGTCACCAACACACACAAACTGATGGCCCAACCTCGAGTCCATCTGCAGGGTACTGCTAGGGGTGTAGAAGCCCCAGTACAAGTAAGTAACTAATTCCCGTTACAATGGACATACTCATGTATGATATGTACTAGTGTGTAATCTTAATATATAGGCCTAAAATGAAATGTCCTGACACACTCACTCACTCATCAACGCAAAGCCCAAACTGCTGGACCTAGAACCATTTAATTTTGAGGGGAGCTTCCCCTTGCCCTGTAGGCAACAACTAAGAATTAATTTTTCGAAATTTGATAATTAAGAGAGTGAAAAGGGGTGAAATGTGTTTTCAAAGAATCCTTGATATCACACTTCAGGGATAGCTGTCATAATTTTTTTAACTTAAAAATATTGCCCAAACAAATGCATATTTGTGAATTTATCGATTTTGCGAAATTTGAACATTACGGGGGTGAAAAGCCGTAAAATGTGTTTTTGATTAATCCGTGATTTCTCCTAAACCATTTTAGATAGTGAGGTGATTTTTTCTTTAAAATGATGCTTAAGTAAATATTTAAAAAAGTATTTTCAAGATTTTTCAAAATTCGACCTAGTAAACTCTTAAAAAAATAAAACATGTTTTTAATCAATCCCACTTATCTCCTAAACCAGTGGAAATATTGAAATGGTTTTTGCTATACAGTAAATCTTACGTAAATATATAAAAAGTAATTTAAAGATTTTCTGAATGAAGCTTATGTAACTATCTACAAAAAAATTCAGGATTTTATGAATTTTTAAAATTAAGGATGGAAAAACAGTAAAATATTACAGTCTCCCGAAAAAAGAGTGATCATGGAGAAATAATTCAACAATTGTTAGTTCGTCAAGTTACCGAGAATGTTGTACTTTTTGGCACTGTAATCCTGGCGGTCGGAATCAAACTCCGCCCAATTTTTTCCATTGTTAACCTTATAAAATAAATAAAGATTTCTGGAACCATTATTTAAAATTGTGAGCAAAGGAAGTATTTCATAAATTGATATAAAATATGTTTTGATAAATTGTTTATCTTAGTGGGAGGGAAGTGGGCGGAGTTTGAGCTCAACCGCGCGGATTACAGCGCCAAAAATGTATAGCATTATCGGTAACTTGGTGAACTGCAGCCAAACAACAAGGAGGTCAAGTTTCCAGGCGAGTGTCCAGACCTGTTCTACGGCTGTGGCCTGAACATACAAAACAATTATCACAGCCTGCCACTAAGCATTCACTCAGGTATTGTATAAAGTTTGTGGTGTGGGAGGGGTGGGGTTACGGGTTCGTATCCCAAGCAAGACTTTGCGATGGGAATTACTATGACAACCTACGAGCATATTGCGCGTGCTCTTTACACTGAGCTAAGACAATTTATAGTTCACTGTTATCAGTTAGCTAGCTGTTAAATGCCTTCATCACATATTTTATCCAGAGTTACTGTTTACATTACATAATTTCACACGGGAAAAGCTGCAGCCGGAAGCTATTTTATGGAGAAATAAAGCTGAATTAAAAACAAAGATGTCCTGCAATTAAAGTACGTTCAACAAAGTGGACTGGATAAAGCTGTTTGTATTCGTAATTTTAAAGATATATAGAGAATATAGTAACACCATCAATTAATACGTAATTAAAAGTTAGTTACTCTTTTCCATAGTACACGCGAGCGAAGCTGCAAAGGGACAGCTAGTAGGTAATAAAATTAATTATAACTGCTCTGAACAAATCATGTTCTGGTGTTGTAGTGAGAATGTTCTGGCATTGACTGCTGTGGTCATCCACAAGAGGTGTGGAAACATCAATATCAATAATATTAGTTGACTAATTTTCTGTTACTAAGTGACCAAATAAATCACAAATTATGTACAATAAATCACAAATCACCAACTACAAATTACAAAATACACTCTTCTCATTTTCAGCTTCATCTCTCGGGCCTGTACCCACAGTTGGTATCGCTATGACGTCACACATCTTACTCTCTCCAAGACTTCAAATGGGAAAGATTCCAAACTAGCTCCCGGGAAGTTCGAATATCAACAAGATCACTTTACATAGAGATTACCATTACAATACATAAATGCAGTTAGCATAATCATTTCTTGGATGCTCTCGCCTACGTGTACAGTTAATATAGAAACTGAGCTGACAATAATCGTAATGGTTCGGCCCACTGTACTTAAGCTACAGACCTCATACACTAAATAAGCTACAGATCTCATACGTAAAAAATAGGAATGTTCTCATTTCAGTCCATCATTATGGTTGAATTCACTCTTCCACAATCTTTTCGAGTAAACGCAGTTACTCAGTCCTGGATATTTATGATTATATGCCTCCTTACACTTTACACTTAAACTCACTGTTAATAACTTCATCAGCGCACTGCCACACTAGTAGGCCGGGCAACTACTCACCAGGTGACTTCACACATATACACAGACGTGTCACAAACCAAATGTCCAGCAAGCGTCCTGGGATTCTATTACGCCTATACTGTCTCCGGCGGGGGGGGGGGATGAGGACTACATTCTTAAATTACTTTACGCTACAATGCATTAATGTCACTACTAACTTCAGATACACACCAAGTACAACAAAACAAACTTGGTACAAAATTCATTGGGTGGGCATGGCTAAGTGCCTCACAACAAGGGGTGTGGAAACTAAAACATCAATGGTATCAGCTTTATGCTTGAGATTAACAATGATTTATTAGCAGAGAATAAGTATTTAAACATTCAGTATCACTTTTAGTATTTCTGTATGTTACTGAAGACTGGAAAACACAAACCTACAAGGGTTTCTTTTCTTCACAATGCACCAAATATCATATGAACTTAACTCACCAAGATGCAAACTTGTAGATTTCTTTGAAATTTTCCGTTTCTTTTTTCCTACAGATGTTTTTTTAAAACCCACATCTGGTGAAAAAGGGCGTTTCTGGTTTCTTTTTCTTTGTTCCAAACCAGCATCGTCTTTAACCTGAAAATTAAATAATTTTACGGGAAAACCAACTATTTTCTAAGTTAGGGTCCTAATATTTTAAACATAGCATCATCTATAATATAAGCTGGAAAAAACTGCAGTTTAGAGAGTCTTAGAAATTTTATACAATGTAGGCTAATAATGTATACACATTTAAAATAAATTAAAAACAAGAATGAACTTTACTGCAATGGGTACTAGCTCCTGGACTGTTGGTTCTGTTGGAACAGCAGGCCAATACTGAACCACTTCAAACACTGAGGCACTTGGCACATAAGATGAATCTTCAATGTTCAGAACAAGCTGGTCTGTGTTGATAACAGAACATGGCGGTTCCTCACTACTCAGCATGGTGTCTGTGGAAACTGTTTTCACTGATGATACAGATATATTTTCAGGTGCTGAAATAATAAACATTCATTCATAGAGAGTTTTTCTGTCACTGGACTTTTTTAAATTACAACTCAGGGTGAAGAATGGTTACATTCCTATGCTGCACATATAAAATAATCACTTCAAACTTCTATCATAACCTAGTTTTTGATTTTATTGTTAATACAGTTAAAAACAAGATTGAGAAAGCTACTACAGTAAAAATATATAAAATTAATATTAATACGAAATATTCTTGTAATTGGCTTTCTCCTGAACTGAAAACTATATCTGAGAGGGATAAATGGTTTAAAAAGTATAAAAGAAACCGATATCAAGTCTACATTAAAGAAAGCCTAAATATCTTGAACAACAAAGTTACTTCACTGAAAAGGAAATGTCTAAAAATATATTATAATGAATTATTTTCGAAAAGTGCTGGAAATGAGAAATTAATACAGAGAAATATTAAAAAGATTCTGGGAAAAGAGATGGTACAAAAACAAAAAATTCAAAGTATTACAATAAATGAGGGTGAATTAACCCTACCTGATAATATTTTAAATTACTTTTGTGAATATTTTTCTAATATTGCTAAGAATCTAAGTGCTGATATTCCATGTTTGCAAAATGATAACATAGTCCCCTGTCAAATGTACAAAAACAGGCTCAGCGGGATCCTTAACGATGCAAGCATGATAATGGTCTCAATCTCTTAGTTATGTCTTAAGGCAATATAATTTTGATGGTGGCACGCTCGGAAATGACGCGTTTGAGTGCTGCACGCAAAAAAAAAAGTTACCACCATAAAACACTTTTTCCAATTTATCTCGGTAATTATTCGTAATATGAAAAAAAGTTCTGTACAAAAAATGTTCTTAAAGCAATAACACATAAAAAAGGTTCTTACAACATTTTATGTACGACTAATAGTTTTCTCAAAAAGTGTACATTTATGATTTTATGTCAGTGTTTAACATTAATTTTTGTTTATTGTAATAATTTCTGCTTTTCCCCAATGTTTTACGATTATTTCTGTTTATTAGCTAATGTTTCTCTTTATTGTTTCAGAACAGAAGGTAAGAAGATAGATAGAGCCAGTATTATTTCATGCTAAAGTAACAAAGAAAAGGAAGCCAGACAGTAAGGTAGGCTGCTTCACTTGCAGTGCTCAGTCGTCAGAGGAATGCATTTCACAACCTTAAAATTACAGTTATGAAAAACTTTGTGAGTCTCTTATAAAGCGTTCCAAATACAGTGAAGAAGATAGTGACAGGATAGTGAAGAATTTTGGAAGTGGATTTAATAGAGAGACTGAAAGAAAACAATGTGAAGTGGCATCGATCGTGTTACCAAACGATAACCCCCAAAAAAGGAATTGATAGACTTAAAAAAAAAGTTTGAATGCATGCCGTCAACAGCTAATGATCAAGGACTTTTTAAAGAGTGTATTCAACCTAAAAAAAAAAAAAAAAATACAATCTCTTCAGAGAGTATTGCATTTACAAGGTCACAAACTGTAGTTTAAGAAAAGGACAAATGCTTCGCTTGTGATCAGACAGCAGGCAGAAAAGAAAAACTAAGGAAAGTTTCGACTGACAAAGCCGGCAGAAACTTACGTGAAGCTATAGAACTTCGAAATGATGATAAGCTAAGAGTTAAGGTAAGTGAAGCAATAGATATTAATGATGCACATACGATTGATTTCATGTATCATCGAAAAAATGTTGGACCCAACATGTCACAAATATTCTCCGATCCCACATGCAGAAACTCAAATAAGATCCTTCCAATGAACAAAGATGTGTTAAGTCAATTGCAGTAGAAGTCGAATTCATCAATATTGTTGAAGAGAAACTGTCGGAGGGTAAAGTTTATGCAATGGATGTTCTTGAAGAAACAAACAAATCTATTTGTGCTTCATATAATGTACTCGGATTGGCCATGGCACGCAAACAATTAAAGGTGTTTATTGAGACAGAGCTATCGGACAAGGAAATAGAGTTTTCTCGCCCCAGACAGTGCAACAGACCAGAGAGAGTTTCCATGAAGTGTACCAGAGAAGAATTGTTATAGTGACCAAATATGAGGGAGCTATATGTTTTATTTCAAGCTGCAAACATAATCAGAAGTGTTGTTTTGGAATCAAAGCCATGGCATTTCGATGGTTCTGTCCCTGAAGATTTCAGTGATATTATTCCAAACGAACTTAATAGCTTTTTAAGTGGTGCATTGGCGGGAAAAGAGGCATTTTACTAGAGATAAAGGAAAGCATGAAGAAGTTGAAAGGTGTCGTCGCATGTCACAAATCATGATATCTAACTGTCTGCCTCGTAGACAAGCTGAGAACAAGTTATCTACCCAGTTATACCATACAAGGGAATTACCACTTCAAGTTGCCATGGGTCTGACAATTCATGGGTCAACCCACAGTCAGTTTCTAGTTAACCTTGTGCATAGTATTGGGTGCAGCATAGATTATAGGCATGTACTAAGTTTAAGTTGGAAACACAAATTGCAGCTAGTGTCTTGAAAAAAATTCAAGAAAGACATTGCACCAAATAGAATCATACATTGTGCTGTGGACAACCTTGACTTCTCTTAAAACACTGCAGATGGTAGAACACTTCATGGGACTGTCATAACTGTGTATCAGATTAAGAAAGAGTCAGATACCTGTTTACTACTCTCATTATCTTCATCAAATGAGTGCCCAGTACAATCCTTTGACAGTGCTCTGCCAATCATACAGAAATGTGCAAACCCACCAAATTGGAAAACCTGCAGTCCCCTTCCTATGGCTTCAACCACTCAAAATAACCATTAAAACCTTGTATGTGCAGCAGTGTTTCATGATGCTGTTTGGTTTTTGTGAGACATTACATACTGACTTCAAGTAAGGAACCAGCCACTTATTCTCCAACATGGGCTGGCTATAATAGCCTGATGGTAGATCTGAAGCCTGTGTCAAGAGTAGCCATGCTACCTATGATTCCAGAGCCACCAATTACACGTTCAGTGCAGCTTACTGTCATGGAACAATTGGAGAAACTTAATAAATCAATTCATGACACAAGTACAGTTGAAGAGCCCATGAAGAAAATTGTAGATAAGGTTGACATGGCTCTTTACAAACCAATCAAACAATTGGAAATGGCAGTCAAGAACCTTAAGGGAAAATGGCTTTTAAAGCCTGGAGAGCTGCATATTATAATTGCTCAGCTAAGAATGATTGAAGAGCTTATTGAAGGATCTGGTACACTTGAATTATGGGTGGAATGTGATTTATATTCTGCAGTGACAAAGAAACAAATACTTGATGGGAGACACATCAGAAGAGCAATTGAAGCACACATAACCACTGTCTCTGCATTAACTAACCTGCTTTTAGAATTTGAGAAAGAAACTCCTGGACAACTAGACTACTTGAAGCCTCTTCTTCAGGAACAGGTTGAAGGACTTACAGTAAATAATAAAGAACAGCTTAAAACAGTACACAAGGCATTAGTTTCCACCATAAAAGGACAGGCTCTTGAATAAGTAGAGAAATTTACAGCTACCAGAAAGCTCAAGCACCATCTTTTCAAACTAGCTTGCACATATATGGATATGGTACAAGCAATGATGAACTTCATAAGAGTTATTTAGCAGTGGCATCTCCTGAACAAACGTGATGGGCGTGCTGTCGAAGGCATTTTGGTTTTATAATGGAACACCACTGCCCGTAATAAAGCAGGGGTCCTGGGGTCCTCCCCCGTAAAAATTTGGATTTCAAGGTGCAAAATGGTGCTAGTTAAGCAGATTTTGTACCTAAATTTTAAATATTCTGCTGGTAAAATTAATTCATATCAATTTTGAGAAATGTGTGGAAAATACATTTTTTTAAGTAAAATGTTTTTCAGATAAATCTTGATGCATGCTCGCAGCGTTTTGAGCTGTGAAGCCGCCGCCTCATCCTGCCCGTTCCATATTCCCGCACCCATTGCTAATCCTTTCTACCCTTACTACTTCCGCACATGTCAGTGCACCCTAACCTGACACCAAATATTTAATATAAAGCCTACCCAACCCATCCTTAGTTATCCTTCCTTCACAAAAACCCTGGGAGAGGATATTTTTAACGTATTTTTCCTACGAGGCGTCTTGCCGCCTGTAGACACGCCACCCACAGCACAGAGAGCACAGAGACCACAGAGGAGGAAAGGACCACCCCCTCGCGCCCACACCGTCTCTCATTAGGTGAGCGGCCGGCCAATCACCACAGACCGCCCCGAGAAGAGTATAAAAGAGGGAGCACGAGCCACCGAAGCCAGTCGCGATCCACTCGCCTCTCAGCACAATTGCATCCTACATGCCACTCAGTTGAGTTGACAAGAGCAGTTCGTCTTCAAGAAGCAACCTGTTTGCTACTCTCTCTGAACAGTACCCCAAACTATCACTGAAAGGTTCAGCTGCAGTAGATTTCTCTACCCTCATTGCTACTACAAACTACAGCTCCAGGCCCGGAAGACCAGCGACCGCCGGATCCCTTCCAGAAGCTCCCATCACGACCGTGAAAGCCTTCCATGCCAACTGTCCAGCTTTGCCAACCAAGAGTCGCTTTCCGAGGTGTCCTCACCTGCATCAACGATTATCCCCACGGAAGCTAGTGCTCTTCGGTTCCTTCCTACACGCCCTTCAGGCTTTTTAGGCACAGGATGTTTCAGTTTTCATTGTTGGCGTATACCAATAAAACAACGCAGCAACATCATTCCTTTTTTTTCTTCACTCGCCATACCTTCCATTGTTGACAAACCCATCCGCCTGCAAGACACCTGTGACCCCTACATCCCATAGGATCGCAACAGGAGTTTGATATCGGGTCGTCATAATCATCCTACGAATGGGAGGAGGCATAAGCCGCGCACCTTCCAGATTTTTTACATTACACCCTCTAGAGGTAGCACGACTACACGGTGCCCTTTCCGAGTGGTGTCAGGTTTTGTCTTGACTGGGAGAGGTGAAAAGGCATAGGGACATGCTGAGGCGCACTTTTAGCGCTCCTCTATAAGTCCGCCTGCCCAGCGCCAACAATAGTGCCGCCGCATTAAGGCTTTACATGCCACAACAGGCGATCCTACGGGATATCAGTTTCCAACAATCAGCTAGCCTTACCATTACATCTTCATCTGAACCACAGTCAGGTATACCTAAGAGGTCAGGTAGGAAGTTGAGGGCCCGACAGGAGTTCACCAAGTTGGTACAGAAGGCACTGGAGGTTAGGGATCCTGAGACAGGGGTGTATTGGATCCAGAGGGAGGTTTCTGCCGCCGCTCGACGAGGCACACCACTCAACGGCCACGCCATTGTCCGGCTGGCATTACAGTCACCTGGTGGATCAGCCTTCCTTAGCACCCCCCTCCTCAATACCCGTTGTGACGATTATTTTGTCACATGTATTGTATTTAATACCTTTTTGACCGATTTTTCAATTTTTTTTGTAATTTTCTTGTTTCAGCTGTATTTTCTTTATTTATTGCTATTTTGTTCAAAGTTGTTTGATACTCGGCGCCGAGTACTTAAATCTTGTCATTGTGTCAGTTTGGTTCAGTTATTTACTCATTTACATTGTCTACATTTTTTTTTGT
>PNEQ01023965.1:0-15455 GCA_003012365.1 Medauroidea extradentata | reverse complement strand
ATAATTGAAAACTTTACGTTTAACCAATCATCTTCTCGCAGAGCCGCTGTTCCAACTGAATACCGTGCCCCCAAGATTATAGCGGCCATGTTGTGAACAAAGCAACCATGCGGCACGCTGTTCACTTTATTTGCCGGTGCCAGCGCAATCGTCACTTAATTTGCATTGCAAGCGTAAAATCTGTAGACTGCTAACTAACGTAAATTAAGCTTGGCATTTCTCGCAGTTAATCAAAGCCGCGTTCTTTTAAAACGTCTGGAAATTGTTAACAATTATTTGGGGAGACGTGACAAAGAGAGAAGCGCCGCTTTTCATTGGTACATAACTGTGTTTACAAATAGGCAGCGTGATCTGTGCTCTGTGGCGAGTTGGATTTATAGAAAAATAAAACAGAATATACATGTGATAAAGTTATATTACGGCGATATACCGTATGTATTATATCTTTACTTTGAGCCTTGTGTATATGTGATATTATTTGTAATATTTCAAGGTTAAACAAATACTTCAGTATCGGTTTTGAGTATCTGAAATTTTTTTGTCAGATACTTACCGATTCCGATACTGTAATATCGGCAGATACTATGGTATCGGAATCGGCATTGGCCCAGCACTACTCATAAAAATGTGGGAGACTGATTCTCTTGTTGTGCAGAATGACGATAATACTGGTGTAATCTGTCTACTCTGTTCGGCTTCTATATCTGGTTTAGAAAAGCAAACTGTCACAGACATCAAGAAACTCATCACAGTGCGTTCATGTAGATTCAGACGCGCAATTGCATAAAATGAGTGATTTAAAATTATAGTCTAGTTACAATGTCAGCAAAAATCTGTTTTCATCCAACAGTAATATTAATAAACTTTCTACGGAAGTATCTATAAAGTGTCTAACAAACTAGTTCGGCATAGAATCAATGGCATTTTCAAATGGAGAGGTGGTCAAAGATTGTGATGTTTCAGCAGTGACAACCGTTGTTGAAAGCATACCCGAAAAATATCAAAGTATAATGATAAATGCTGCAAAGAATGTTCCTTTAAGTAAATACAGTTCAGATGTGATTATGTTATTGCTGTTCAAATCAAGGAAATTATTCTGCAAAAATTGTCTGAGTTCGTTTATTTTTCGTTAGCAATGGACGAGTCTACTGATATTGCTTTGGTAGCTCTACTAATGTGCTTAGTGCATTGCACTGATAGTCACGGGACAATTGATAATTTATTTTTGACAAGCGAGGTCCTTCTATCAGGTACAAATACGGGTCAAGACATTAACGCGGTTGTTAGGAACTTCTTCATGTCTAATGAAATTGACGGCGCACCTTCAACGGCAGGCAAAATCGAGGGATTTGTTACCTTTTTGAAGAAAGATGAACTTTTTCCTACGTTTGTCAATTTCCACTGCAGGATTCGTGTCGTAAACTTAGCTAGCCATTATCAGTCTGTTCCGAAAATTTCAGAGCATTTCAAAGCAATCGTGAAGGTGATTAATTTCCTTGTTGCGTAACCTCTGAACAAATGCTTGCTGAAAACATTCTGACTAGATTTGTCTGCTCCATGTTCCTATTTAAATATTCACGCAGATGTTCGCTGGCTAAGCCGCGGAAGAACAACCATTTCACGTGTTTCAGAACTTTCTGAAGAAATTAAGGCTTCTATTTCTTTCAATAGTCACGCAGCTCAGTCCCCTCAGCTGTTTGACGATGACTTCTATGTCACTCTGGCTTTCATTGTTGATTTGTTTGAACATCTGAACGAGGTAAACACTCGCCTTCAAGGAAGACAAAATACTATTTTTAATGATTTAAAAGAAACAACATTTGCTATTAAAATATAAAATGGAAATATTTTTATCACTGGTTGAAAGAAACCAACTCTTGCTCTTTCTGGAAATGGAATGTACCTTGCAGAGTTTGGGCCGTACAGACTGTCCCAAGATTGTTGTTCGTGCACTTCGAGGACTCACAGACGCATTCAGCACGAGATTCCAAACTTTGGAAGAATATGATTCAGTATTCACACTTCTCTTTAATCCACTAAATTATTCAGTTTACTTAATAATTACAGACAGAAGTACAAGTATCAACTGTAAGTACTTGTACTTCTGTCTGTAATTACTTTGTTAGCCTAGCGGTCTATTTCCCACCATTCTTATTCAATTTACTTAGTTAGGAAAGTTCAACTTATTTAGACACACAATCTAGGATGCGGTGAATCAGAAGTAATTAGACATGCATTCTATGCTGGCAATGAAACTGTTATTTCAAAATGAAAATATCTCTACGTTATGGGGTTCAAAAGACAGTGAAAATGTTCCTTTCTTACATAAAAAATTTCTCTGAAGTGCCTAGCAATACTTAGAACTATGTAAATGTGTGAGAATGCTTTTTCAGTGATGAAGCATGTTATGAACCAAACACGATCACGATTAAGTGGATCTCACTTAGAGGACTGTCTGCGGATTGTCACAAGTGATTTCCCACTGGATGCCCAGAATCTTGTGAATAACTTTCATGCCCAAGGTTCTCATTAGACATGGTGAAATTGCATTGCACTTACTCTACGCTCTTTATATGCATCATCCTTGTGTTTAACAGTAAACTTTAAATTCTCTGAAACAATTTTCAAATAGATTTAAAAATATAAAATTAAATTTTATTTTAATGTTATTTCAAATTCATTTTGCAGGAAAATTAAATTTTGTTTTTCTTGCTTCAAAATATCTTCAAAAAGGTTAACCAAAGATACAGTAGAACCCTGTTATAAAGTTTTTCAAGGGACCTGTAAAAAAAGTGTTATATGCAGGAAAATGTTATAAGCGGGAATCAATATTTTTACACCAATGAATGGCTATTACACAATAGTAACTTAAAATTTGATAGTTTATGTACAGTAAATAAGCCTATAATGAGATTTAATGAGGCTACACTTACTGTAGGTTCATGGTTGTCATCTTTAGGATCACAGTCTTTAATATCATTGTAATGTATACTTGTGATACTTTCCAGACATTAATTTGTTTTTACAGATATTTTTAGTCTACAGCTCAGTTATTATATTAAAAATAATATAGTTAAGAAAAATTTTACAAAGGTGATGTTATATGCAGGAAATGAAAATACCAGTGTTGTTATAAGCAGAAAATGAAAGCATTAAGCTTTATGGATAAATGGTGGGACCTAAGAAAAGTGATGTTATACGCAGGAAAATGTTCAGTAGAACCCTGTTATAATGTTTCTCAAGGGACCAAAAAAAGTTTACAGTATAAATGGGAAAACATTATAACATGGTAATTTCCTATTACAAATCAGTTTTAGGGACCAAGTGTAGGTAGCATTATAACCAGGAAAACATTATTTTAAGTGGGAACACTATAAGAGGGTTCTACTGTATCAAAAAATGCTATAACAGGGTTCTACTGTACTGAACAATTTGCAGAATTACAATATTTTTTAAACTATTAAGCAAAGTGTAAAAATACATATGCAACCTAAGTTCCAAAATTCTTTACTAAATAAAAGTTCCTACTGTATGCCATTGTTCAGTAATAACAGACTACTTTTACTATAATAAAGTACATAGAAATAAACTAATAATACATTCTATGATTTTTAATTTTTTTAAATGAGTGCTTTTACAGCTGGATTGATGATAAAATAAAAAAGAGTGCATTATTGTAAGAATAAGTCATGTTTTTTCAACTGAAACATTAATAGTGCCCTTAAAATCAAGCTGAGAGCTACAGGTGCACACCACCATATCAAGGTCGAGTACACTTGTCCTACCTCATAATTTTTTTTACATACTTGAAAGGCACTTAATTTTTTTCCCCTGGACCTTGTTCCAAAAATTGTGGTGCACGCTATACACGATGGTGCGTTATACATGAGTATATGCAGATTTTACCTAGCAAAAATTTTGAATAAATATTTACCGGTAAATAGGCATTTTGGTAATTAGAAAAACTATCACTGCAGTAGTTTTCCAAGATCCGTTTAGCTTGACGTTTTTGTTTTCGGCTTCTGCGAGTGGTTCTGTATAAAATCCAATTTTTTTTTGTTTTGCTTGCTAACATTTTTAAATAGCTGTGAGATAGAAAGTGATTTACAGTATGTTGATGACTGAATAATTTCATATTTCCACTACAATTTACCTCTGCTGTGTTTCAATTACTGCAGCAACCATTTTGTTTTAGTGACGTACTTCGTACTTGAACATATTTAACATCTCTAGTGCAAAAATGTAAACAAAACATTGCAGTTCCACGATTGTACGATAAAAGTACTATTACCAGTTCTCATCTTAAAAATTAGATGTGATGTTTAAGTGATGAATTACAGTATGTGGTGTTTATAATTCACTTCACAGGGTCATAATCTAAAATCATGTTAGTCCCTGATTTTAAGAATCTGAAAAATACTCGCAAAGCAATCTTCAGAAAAAGTATGTAAAATAAAATAATCCTAATAAAACTACACAATGGATTTTACGAAGGTAGCGATTTTACGAATATAATCTTGGGAACAGTCAAAAAATAGAAAAAATAAAAAATAAAAGCTAAAGCTGTTGAAAAATGTGACGGAGCACGTCTAAGAGCAACATTCTGCTTGTGAGCACTACTACGTACGTTACACAAGTTTGTCTACCCCTGATATATTTATAATAAAGTGAAAGCTTACTCTACGTAGGTAAGAAGACCTAGACAGCTAGAGTTACATGCTTGTCTCACGACCGGAAACCCCACCCCTTCCAAGTACACCAACCCAAACTACAGCGTGGTGAACAACTTGCAACGAGCTTACCGAAAACTGTCAATATCTTCACTTCCTTAGCAGACATCCAACTGGTAACCCTCCCCTTCTCTTAGCCATTATCAGATCACTTTCACATGTATATTAACGCCTGCAAAAATAATCTCTGTTACCATGTGCAACACAGGATTTTTTGTACTCAGCATCTCACCTAAACCACCAATGAAAATGACAAATCATATGTCTAGTATGTTATTTTTCGAGTTTTGGCAGTTTTTAATACACTAGACCCCGATTTTACGAACTCTGGATTTTACGAAGGTAGCGATTTTACGAATATACTCTCGGGAACCGTCAAAAAATTGCAAATATTAAAAAATAAATAAGTAAATAAAAGTTAAAGCTGTTGAAAAATGTGACGGCACACATCAGAAAGCAACATTCAGGCGGTGCGCACTACTATATACGTTACACAGTCTACCCCTCATTTCTTTATGAAAAAGCGAAACTTTACGCTTCGTAGATAACAAGACAGTGACAGCTAGAGTTATGTGCTTGCCTCATGGCCGGCAGATCACCCCCCTCCCCCACATGTGGTCATGGTCCCAAACATCAGCGTAAAAAACAACTTACAACATGTTTCACAGGAAATGACAATATACTCACCCCCAAGGCTGAAAAACATCCTGCAGACATCCAACCCTCCTTCCCCTAGCCGTATCAGGTCACTTTCACGTGTATACTAACGCCGGTAAAGATAATCTCTATTACCGTGTGCACAGCAGGATTTTTCGTTCCCCACCTCTACCTGCACCCAACCACTGAAAACGACAAATAGGCACATGTCTTGTATGTTATTCTTCGATTTTTGGGAGTTTTTAGTAGTTTATTCAGTTTTCCTGGTGAAGTGAGAAACTTCTTGTGTTGCAAGCTCCTCCAGGCTGTAGGATTTCTGGCGCCGACACTGTGGTCAGATTATCAGCTTGATGCAGGTGATTGATGCAAGTTTACCGTCGTCTGCTTGTAGCATTGCACCGTGATGGAGAATGTGTGAGTGTATGTATGCATGACTGCAAGCGAAGTGAAGGCACGACAAAAAAAAAAGAGAGGGGATGCATTATCAGCACTACACATCAGCCTGGCGAGCATTTGGAACGTAAACACGACTGGGCAACGGGTAAGAACAGCATAAGTGACTAAGTATGGACTCGTTGACGGTGCCATTTTTGCATTAACTAGACTCTTGTCATACACACACATCTGGGCATGCCATCATTAAAAGGCATAAGTACCGAACACAATACAGTACAAAGATTTGTCTTCAAACTTCACGTGATTAATTATTTTCGCGGCCTCCAAAAAAATGTTGCGTGCGACACTAATTTTAGTTTGTTTTGACAAGAGTCTTGTAAATATTTTTAGGTTCATTTTTTCATGCAATGCTACGAACGTCAAGACTACACAATCGCGAGAGGCATCTGTGCTTGGTGTTTTATTTTTTTTGTTATGCCATGGATTGGTTCTATAGTTGTGATTTTAATAGGAATACAAGTCTATTGATATAAATTTAAACTTAAGTTATTATTTGCCATTTTTCGTGTGAAACAATATGGATGTCAAACTATGTATTCACTAGAAGATACTCAGTACTCTGTGTTCTTTTCTCCAGGACATGGACGGTTATATTTACAGTTCAGGGGTACCTCTTTAATCGGAAGATGTCAATCGTGTGATATAAATTTATATTTTAATGTTAACTTTTCTTACTTCCCTGCAAAACACTACAAAAATCTGGACCCTTTGGATATACTTTACGGAAAAAATTCAATTTTAAAATTTTGAAAAGGGGTGGGGGGCAAAATTGGCCTCAACGATTTTACGAATGTCATAAATGGAACCGTCAATATTCGTAAAATCGAGAGTCTAGTGTAGTTTATTCAATTTTCCTGGTGAAGTGAAAAACTATTTGTGTTGCAATCTCCTCCAGGCTGTAGAACTTCTGGCACTGACGTTATGGTCAGATAATTGATTTCATGGAATTTATCTGTGACACAGGTGATTGACGCACATTTACCTTGTTGTGCCACAGGGGCACGTCTTTGGGTATTTGTAGTCAACTCCCACTTCCCATTAACTTGTGGCCGGAAAATAAGTTGGGTCATTAGGTTTGGGCTACAGTGAGTATGTAGCCCAGGAGACAGGGGCTTCACTAGACATCAGGTTTGAGTCTTGCTGGTGAAATTTCTATGCGCACTGCATTGTGCTATGGGTTTGACCATAGAGCAGTGTGTATTAGCTAAGAGGGGGGATGGTCAAGGTCTATAGAGTACCAGGTCATCTCATGCGAGTATTTTGCAGTCATTGGCTAGTGGAAACGTGACATAACCCAGAGACCCAAATAACGCAGGAATTCAAATATACGTGTTTTCAATGGACTTTGGAATTCACAAAGTTATTACGAAGCAATTGCAAACCGCTTCCTGTTAATGTAAGAGTTATATTTTAGAAATTAATCCGTTGCTTTAGTTTAGTTAAAAATTTTGGAGAAATTTATAAACTTATCTTAAGACAAAAGAAATGAAGTGATTCAGTTATAAGAATATACGATACAAAGCCTTTGGGTGAATTTGTGTGAACACACTAAATAATTGCAGTTCTTTGGTAATTAATTTTATAAATTTTTACATCTTACTTCTCAAGCCAGCAATTCATACATTGTTTGGTTATTTCATATATGACCTAAGTGAGGCGATGTCATTATTGTATGTAGGCCCTACATAGTAAGAAAAATGGTGTTGACCAAATTAATACATATCATTAATATGAATAACTGTTTCTACTGTATAATATTAATTCCATCTCAATCAAGTTATTTAAAGTGCTGTAAAGTTTTCATATATTGTAAAAAATGCTGTGAACAATTTTCATAAGATTGCCCATGTAGTGTGTAGTGTCTTGAAATGCAGTTTTCTGTCAGTTCAAACACTAGTGTGTATTTAAAATTACTTTTATGCAAAAGTTTATTTTAGACAGTGGTGCATTGGTTTTTCCACTTTTTCATTTTTCTGAATACTATTTTCAAATATTCTTATTTATTTTAATGAGCTTTCGTTTTTACTTTGCATGAAGAAAAATATTTTTACAAATATCAATCAGATTCTCATTCGGGAAACCGATAGATACATAAGCGTACTACCAGTTTAAATATATGGTACTAAATATGTGCAGTGTCTGGACTTTCTTTAGTCTTTTGTAAACTATTTGAACACAATGAAACAGTACATCACATTCCATGCATTTTTCTCAGAAAATCTCAAACTTCTCCTTACGAACACAACTGTTTACATTGGTTTACATTCATAGGTCACTTGCACAGCCATAGAATAACAGGTCTGGACACTAGCCTATTAAACAATTTATAACTGAAAGCTCCACTGGTAATGAAGTGTTGTTTTAACAATGCAATGTCACATCGTACTACCAGTGTAGCGGCTCTGACATGAACTTGTTACTCGTAGTTCCATTTACACCATGTTAAAACAACACCAGAGTGCCAGTGGTGCCAATACCGTATTTACTCGATTGTAGGCCGACACTGAATGTAAGACGACCCCTAACTTTCAAAACATTGGAAAAAAAATTAAAATTACACCACTTATAAGCCGAATTTTGAAGGTCCCGCGCACTGAATGATAATGGCAGAGTTTTATGGCTCTTAACTTCTCATAGATGGATAGAGGTTTCACTGTACTTCAATATGCCGGAAAACTATACAATAACTGAGAAAGGGCCAAAAGAAGTAAAAATAGGCACTACAGGTAACGAAAAAACACGTATCACTGTAATGCTTTCGTGCACAGCGGACGGACACGTTACCGCCTTATGTGATTTTACGCAGCAAAAATGTGCCGAAAGAAACGTTTCCACGGAACGTTGTAAGAGTGAATGAAAATGGTTGGATGAATACCAAGCTAGTCCTAGACTGGGTTAGGAAAGTGTGGCTCACGCGACCGGGGGCTGCATTAAAGTTGAAATCTATGTTGGTACTAGACGGGTTTAAGGGACACACTTCATAGGGTGTAAAGGAGCTGAAAAACAATGACTATGTCATCATCATCCCAGGGAGCATGACATCGCAGTTCCAGCCTCTTGACGTCCGCGTCAACAAGTCTTTTAAATCCAATTTGAAAGCTGCATACACCAACTGGCTCACCATAACAGACCACGAGCTGACCAACACTGGGAAACTTAAGAAACCATCAGCTTCTCAGTTAGTTGCATGGGTAAAGGCAGCACGGGATGCAGTTGATAATGCCGTAATACAAAGGGCATTTATCAAATGCTGTATCTCAAATGCTATGGGCGGCTCTGAAGATTATCTTAGTAGTGTGTCTGATACTGAGGCCGGGAGTAGCAGTTCTGAAAGAGGTTCCGATAGTGGCAAATGACAAGTGCGTGGGTGTAGTTATTAACCAGAGTATGTTTATTTGTTTAGTTTTTTGTATTGAAGAATCCCATTGTTTCTATTATTAAAGCATTCGTTTTGTGTTTTTTGAAATACTGACGCATTAATTTGTTTGAACTTGTAATTTAAACAGGGACTTACTAACTTTACGAGAAATAAAATGAAAGACTTAAAATCGCCCTAATTTTGTTAACCAAAATTTTCACATAAATCATAATTAAAGTTTAAGGTAATTATTTTGTTAATGAAAAGTTCGTTTAAGATAGTAAAACCAAAATGATTTGCAACTAAACTGAGAGCTGAATTTTTTGTTATTAATTTACATTAAATAAAATTAATCGCCAATCTGTAGAACCTACAAAGCATGGCATTACCAAATAGGCTACACGGAACTCAACGTGCGTGCTTCCATTATAACCACGTTGACTAGGTGCAATACATGCAAAGCCAGTCCTGACGCCAGCTAAGCAGACGTGGGCGACAACCGTAGCGTAGCTCTGGCAACGGTGGCAAAAACAACACTGATGTCACAGTGTCTGCATTCCAACCGCCCCCTCCTTCTCTAGACTCGCTTCCCATCCTCTTGTTTACCGTTACTGGTCCGCATCATTCTCTCCCTCCGCTGCTTTCCACCTGCCCTTCCCCTTCATTTGCTCGCATGCTCTGCTTTAGATCTTCTTTCGTGCCGCCGGCTGCCACACTACCAACCTGCGTGTCCCGAGCCTCGGCGCACAGCACTCACTGTATAACATTATATGGCCATGCAATTTTATTTTCCAATTTGAGAGTTTCAAAATTGCCATTCGCATTATATGCGAGGTCACATTATATGCGGAAAAATACGGTACTGAAATCACAATGTTTGTTTAACCCTTCTGATAATTCAACAAACTGAACTATCTAGAGCACGCCAAGCCACACCTATTGCGCCTCGAACAACAACTACAAGATACAGCAGCGGCGTCACAAACCAACGACGCGCAACATGTCCCAAAAATCCTTAGGGAATCTCGCCTCCTATGAAAGCCATTAATTAGTGTATGAAGATGCCTCCAAAGCTAAGAGTTAGTCCAGTTCAGAGGTTATTAGATGCATGGCACCTTCCTAAGAATATTTCAGGCCGCAAACACAGCCTACTCAAAACTCTATTCTAAGGTGAGTGTTCAAGGCCTTACCACATTTATGAGAATCTCGTCCCTCGACCAACTGCATTTTCACACGGCAAACTCCGACTAGCACTTGTAGGATAAGGGGGAATCTATAGTTGCAGGCTGTGTTGTAGCTCATACCCACAAGGTCTCATGTTCAGTGCAACCTCCAGCTACTCACACGCCACCCCTTAACTATTATCCTTGACCAATGGCGAGAATGTTCCCACAATCATCTCACAGTGGAAACATGCCAAGAGTATCAGCACACATGATTGGTGCTAACCAGTAACTACTATATACAGAGCATGTTTAATTTTCTGCTCTGCTTTTTACAGTACAGTATTTTATTTGCAAGATGTCCAACTATTAATACAAATTTTTTTCCAGTTAAACTTTTCCAGCGTGATACAATTGAAAATAAACATAATATAGCTAAAAAGTTGCTCAAAATTGTGCGGTGCTCTGTATTCTAATATGACTTATGTTGTCATTAAGTGGTTAAAACTAACTATCTGTAATATAATTTCATCCACAGAATGTAAGACTATTAAAAAAAGTTTTGATATGCCGTATTTACTCGTGTATAATGCACACCTTTATTCCTTCCAAAACGACTGATAAAAATTCAGAGGTGCGCACTATAGACGGAAAAAAGATAATAAAAAGCCACCACCAGAAAAAACCTGGGGGGGGGGAGAGAAGGCTGAGCTGTAAACTGGCGGGTGTCAAGTGTGGGAGGCAGAGAGAGAACGTTTCTCACCGCCTGGTTCCATCATTACTACACTTCCTTTTTTTCTCTACTCCCTCCACGCCTATTTTCTGCTGTAACTGTCGCTAAAACCCAATTTTTTTTTGTTTACCGTGGCAGGAAAGTTCGTGAGTGGGGGGGTGGGTGGGCAAAAGCAGATGAGAAGTTAATTTTGACGGTCTCATGATGTGATAACCATCTTTCCAAGGAAGAAAGGAAAGTAATAAAAAAGGACAACACTGGGGGGGGGGGGAGGCATGCTGGAAGCAGGTGACAGAACACAGCAAGTGAAGAGAGGGAAGGGGGAGTGTTGTCCAGGCACGCCAGCTGCAGGCTGCTAGCGACCTTGTCAGGCTATCTATAGATAGCTGCGGACATAAGTCGCCCCCCTTCCCTCGTTCTCCCACATTCTCTCCGCCCTTCACACTCTAACCACTGTAAGTCATCTTCCCTCTCTCTTTTCTTTGTTAGCCATGTCTCCTTCCCTCCTCCTCCACCCTAGCGAATCCGTCGTAGCCTCCCTTGCTCTGCTTCAAGATTTTTTACTCCCATGATTTTTTACATTCTAGCAAGACATATAAATTTTTTCCCTGGAACTTGTTGCAAAAATCATGGTGCGCATTATCACAGTTCCTGGGACTAGAGTTGTTATTTCGGAGGGATCGTTATTAGAATTTTGACAAATTTTCGGCGATCCCCGACCACTAAAATGTCAACATTTACTGGTTTTTATCATTGAATCGGCGTTCACTCATTTTTGGTGCAAAAATTATGTGTTTTTATAAATCGATACACATTTATTTTGAAAAGCAAACGCAATATTTTTAAAAGTATGCCATTGAAGTGGATCTACGACCTTTGTTTAGTTCACTATAAATCGTAAACATTGCCAATAACATAAATTATTGCGCCCGCAATGTCCATTTTGGGATGTTATTTTTAAGAATGCAGCAATGAAGTTTATTCAAATAGTACTATTTTTCAGTAGAGTGGAGTGCTTTGAATAAATAGATACACTGGAAACGGATATATGATCTTTCTTTGGCTCAAACTTAAACAAAAACGTCACCGACAATACAGACTTTTGGAAGTTATTTGCAAGAAATCCGCAATATAGTTTATTGTAATAGTAATATTTTTCAGTAGAGTTAAGTATTTTTTATAAATATATACACTAAAGCGGATATATGACCTTTCTTTGGCTCAAAATTAAGCAAAAACGTCGCCGACAATATAGATTCTAGCGCCCGCAATGACAGTTTTTGGAAGTTATTTGCAAGATGCCACAATAAAGTTTATTGTAATAGTAATATTTTTCAATAGAGTGACGTATTTTGAATAAATGATACTCTGAATGTGCATATACGACCTTTCTGTAGTTCAACATCAAGCATGAATTCATGAGAACGAAACACAAATATCGTTGGCAACGTAAATCAAGTGCCAGCAATGTCGGCATTTCGAAACTATTTACAAGATACCATCACAATGTTGTTGATTGAAATAGTAAACATATTTCAATAGGATGAATGTATGTCATGGTTGACATCTAAGACTTTACTTCGACACATTAACGCACAAACTCTGCCGGCAACAGTAAGTCTAGTTGGCACAATATACGTTTTGATGAAGCTGTTTGCCTCCTGGGACCTCATCTTGGCAGCGGGAGACCACACACACGTGCGCAAGGACCTACCTGGAAACTGGTTAGTTCAAAAACAACATACATGACGTGGCTACTGCGTCGCTTGTGCCACTTTTGACCACTACCTAGTCACAGCTTCTGATGCTCTGCTCAGCAAATGGGACGTGATGATAACACTTGATAACCTTTGTTATGCAGTTCTTTCACTTCTCTAACTCGGCTGGCCGTATGAAAATAATTTGCTCGTATAATGATTCTACTCACTGCACGAGTTACATTAAACTCTGTTAAGACGTTTTTAAGGAACTTTACTCCACAAACTTCTTAGCTAGGAAAACATTTTAAAAGGGAAAACTGATTTTAAAACTTAAGTCATTACCGTTGTAGCACCTACAACTGCACCAGTCTTATTAAATTTTATTTCGGAGTTGCACGGACAATTTAATGTATAGCAAAACCCCTTATTTACAATTTTCAGGGGGACAGGGCGAACAAGTGTAAATAGTGGGAGAGTGTAAATTAAGTGAAATCTCGTAATACTCATTCAGTTTACCTTATTTAGTGCTTTTGTTTTACATGTTGTTTAAAAAACTCTCTTCAGGTAAAATCGAAGTGATAGTATCCATGCAAACAATGCATTTATCATATTCTGTCATATAAAACTTGGTATAGTTTAAGTTACCAATATTGGAATAGAATATACTGCTTTGAAAAGATTCACGGTACGTGCACATACCATTTCAAGAGAACACCTTGAAATGTTAAAAGATCTTTTTTTCACCGTTTGGTTAACACTGTTCAGCATTTTACAATTTTTCTGCAATGCTATCGCGAATTTACGCAGTTACAGTAGGCATTTGAAAGGGAATTGAAAGTTATTTACTCAGGTCAACAAATGTTTCCACCAACGCATCACACTTCTCCATGATCATCAATTTGTTTTATTGAAATTGCCTAATTTTTCTATTATACTTCTAAACACACTGCACTAAAATGGAAATGACTTTAAAAAACATATTTTTATAATGTAACATTTTCAAACACATTTCGCAAAGTTTAGGTTAAAGTTATCGTTTGCGCAAACAAAGACAAATGAACGCACGTAAAGAGATCAATGTTGCCAACATGGGTACAGCGATCGATAGCATTCCAGACAATCGATAGTGCTAGCGGCGGCAATTCTCTTGCCGCCATCTTGAATTTATTGTGCTGTGAGCGCAAGTATTACACGCGATTACGGTCAATCTGCTACAGGTTTGCACGTGATCACCAATGGCGGATTGAATTTTTTCGTGTTATGCGCATGTGTTGGCCATCCTGAGTGTACCTTCTCGTTAACGTCAGTGGAACGCAACATCTCACATGAGTTTTCTAAGATGACAGTGCAAAAACGTAAACAAATGCGGTATTTTTCTTGCAGTTTCCTTTCAGCTTATTTACTAAAGAAAATCACATACATTACTTAAAAAGTTCCATTTATTTACTAAAGTTGACCGTATTACACGGGAAATCAGGCACCTGGCAAAACGTAAAATGTGGGAAAATTAACCATGACTCTTATGAGAATAAGATGGGACCAAACGACTCAGCTGGGATAACGTATCTCGTGGGGACGTCTTAAGCAAGTTTTACTGCGTTTACACACTTATCCTATGTGCATGGAGAGAGATTTGATACTCAGTTTCAATTTGTTCACCAACAGTAAACAATTACAGTAAAACCCATTTAAGACGACACCATTTTAAACGTTTTCCTGCTTAATAAATAATAATGGAAAGGAACGGAAAATTCCGTATGGTTTTAACCTATACTTCACCCTTTTAATGCGTTTCCTTTTAAGTCGTTTTCCCGCCTAAGACGTCTGTAATATGCCCTATAAAACATTTTCTTCTCATTTTAAGACGTTTTATATTCCCGTTAGCATTAGTTTTTTAAGTGGTAATGAGATATTTACTCTACATAACCTTTCACGTTAACACAACAAAACAAATGCTGCCATTTCGTAAGAAGCATTTGGCCTCGGGTTATTCCGTGCAGCCAGACAATACTGCTGTCTTTTCTCATTGAGGCAATCGACGCGTGGCATCGGAAACTTCATTCAACCAAAAGATGACGTCGCCATTGCTGTTTTTTCTACAGCATACGGCACATAGAGTACGCTATTACAAAAAGCGTAGTGCACGAAGCGACGAATCCGTGCAACAGTCTGATATCTTATTGTGCTTTAACACACAGCTGTATATATCTGTGCTTTGAAAAACGGAAATACGGTTTTTCAGTTGCGTCCCACGTGTTAGTTAACCTGTTTGATCCGTTGTTTTATGATTTTGATCGTAATTATAATGTAACAGGCGGAGCTTATACAGTATTATTGGTTTGTTTATTTCGTGAGTTGGTGTAACGGTAGTTTATTTTTCTGCGGGACACGGGAAAAATGGACCGTTTAGAAAAGCCGGGCTCGTCTACAACGGGCATAAAGAGAAAAGGAATATCAAGTTCTGAAAAAATGCATATAATAGGCTGCGTGGAAAAACAACCAAATAAAACAAGAGTAAAAATGGCTGAAGAGCTTAACATTCCGGTTTCGACATTGAACACCATCATGTCAAATAGGAACAAAATACAGCAGCAAGCCTTGGAACAACAACCTGGACGGAAAAAAATCAAATCTGCCAAGAATCAAGACGTGGAAGCA
>PNEQ01023961.1:0-12830 GCA_003012365.1 Medauroidea extradentata | reverse complement strand
TTTCTTATGTCATGTTGTCTGTAAGATCTTCATAGTTTTAAGAAAATTATATTGAAGCGTCTATTTTTTATGCTAGTTTCAAAATTGAGACGTCTTGAAAAATAGATTGAATTTTTATTTGGAGATACAGGAAAATGTACTGGAATTTTTTTGTTGTGTACTGGAAAATAATTTGTAAATATTAGTGGACACCATGTACCACGAAATTGGTAACAGAACTGTTACACATTCAGTCAGTTGTTACACATATGTATCCATCCAAAACTGCAGTTTTTGATCACTTCAGCAAGAAAATAAAAGTTTGCTTCAAAATACTTGGTTGGCTCTGAACTAGTGCTGAGCCGATGCGGATTTTCATCTATCCATATAATGTCAGACGCAACAAATTTTTCGATACCAAATACAGTGGAACCTCTATCCATCATTTCTCAGAGGACTGACGAAAAATTTCAGTACATGCAGACATTCAATGGATGAGGACTTGAAACGCAGACAAATAAGAAATAGGACCACAGAAAGTGTTCCATAGATTCGGACATTCAATACATGGGGGTTCAATAGATAGAGGGTTCACTGTAGTACATTTATTAAAAAATGTGTGCTATTCAATAAATTTAATTTGCTCGTATGTTAAGTAATAAAAGTGAGTTAATTGTTTTTTTGAGTAAATATTTTAACAATATTTATCATTCTTTCATCATATGTACAAAAAATTTGACAATATTGGTGCCACGTATCAACTAAGACGATGGTTCAAGCTGTTGTGATATGTTAATTTTGACCAGCTATTGATGTTGGCTCAGCACTGCTCCTAACTGCACCACGGGCAAGCACCATTGGCTGTAAGAAGGCCAGACAGTTCAGATACTCTTCATCTGTGCCATGAGCTCTTCTAGGCTCAATGTAGTGTCCAACTCTCTGGTATCTGTGTCAGTATCGACAGCAGGCAGAGAATACGCAGTTTTGACACCGGCAACCAAACCAAGCGTCGCTCCATCCTCTGTCGCATCCTCTTCCTCCGGAGTGTCATTGACCAGACAGATACCTGAAGACACACACAAAACATTCAACTGTCTGACATGCCGACAACACAGAATTACAGTAGAACCACAATGCATAACAAAATGCCTCTCGGCCTAAAAATGTTTACTCTGAATCAATGTTTCTTTAAGACCTGTTTAGTTTCTACTTTTTTTAGAGATATTAAATTTTTGCGCATAAACGAGAGAAGATGTCAAAAATTGGTCTGGCAGTTTTGTTTAAAATTTTCTTCTCCGTGTTGGCTGATTTTTTTCAAGGCATTAAATACTATGGTTTTAGCTATTAGTAATTAGCAAAATTCTGGTTGATTGACTTTTTATTTGTAAGCGTATAATTTCTTGTGTTAAGAAAATTTACTATCACAGCAAAAACTATTTTAAACAAAACCGCCAGGCAGATTTTTTATATCTGCTCTAGTTTTTTAAGTGTAAAAAAATAATTATTTTAAAAAACAGTAGAAATTAAAATGAAACTTTATATTTTTTAACACCCTTCCCTCCAAAGATAAAAAGTTAAATCCTCAGGCAGGTTTTGATACAATTTAAAGCAATGTCTGTTAGCAAATAAAAATATATCACGCAGTTATTATCAATTGGTAAGCCACAGCTGGGGGGAAAAAATGCAAAAACTTCCAGTGGCACACTGGAACACGTGCCTGGTGACTAAGCCACGCACATGTAATCATGTAAGAAGAGATTATTAACACCGCCGTGCCTTCCAGCTCTCTCTTCAACACTCTGAAAACTCCTATGAAAAATATTTTTTAAAAAAATATCTCAGTGACAAATTAATTTAAAGTTTGTAAGACCTCCGATGGTAAAATAATAAATACGCACAGCAGCGGCCGTTGTAGCTTGTAGGTGCGCCCTTGCTACACAACACATATTTTTTCTTCTTTCTTCCTTCCTTCCCTGGCGGTTTCATTCTGACCATCTATGGAGAAATAAGTAGATACTACGCCTGGTGGAAAGTATTTTTGATCAATTTACATTGCAATTTATATTCCATTTTATCAAAGTTACTTAATTTTTTCATACATTTTTGTATATTTTAAGGTTCCTGATATCCTTTTGTTATATCTCCGTTCTCGTTAATCACGCATTTCTTAGATTGGGGCTCTACTGCATATTCTTTCAAAGTGGCTGAAGAGTTTGAATACTGAATTTCTCCGGTTATTTCCTCATTTCAAGTATTAATATTTCACTAGCGAATAATACCAGGCACGGATGCGATATTTTTGTGACAACGAATAATCCAACTATAACCCACTACGTTCGCTGCTGACTTTTCTCTTTTCCTATAGCAACAGTATATGCTCGTGATTGTTTGCAGTGTGGGTAAACTGTCTGAAGTATGTTTATTTCCAAAAGTTTAATATTAAAACCTA
The DNA here is from genome assembly GCA_003012365.1 of Medauroidea extradentata. Classification (NCBI taxonomy): domain Eukaryota; kingdom Metazoa; phylum Arthropoda; class Insecta; order Phasmatodea; family Phasmatidae; genus Medauroidea; species Medauroidea extradentata. Next base: position 10,402 of record PNEQ01023961.1, on the reverse strand, counting down.
TATAATTGCAATTTCCATTAACGAAGATAAACTATGCAGTGGTTTATTAAAATTTCTCTGTACATAATCTGCTTCATAAAACATTTATAAGCTGTAGTATGACTTCTTTGTGTGTTTTCTAATTGCCAGGTTCATAGTGAAGTATGTTTTGTAGATAGAAGGTTCAATATACTGTAATGCATAATTTATATCAAAATGTATGTATCAGTACTACCCGTAAAGTCTTGTCAGTTAGAATTCCACTTTTTAACAGTTCTGAAGACAATCATTATGTACAAATTTTTATGTGAAAATATTTTTAATTTTGATAAATTGCACAGTTCGAGAGCCAGCTGAGTGTGTTTGTGCAAAAATTACTTGTGGCAGAAGAAAACGCAGTTTACTTCATGCAAACAGCTGTAAAATAAATGCCAACACAACTGTCACAAAGTGGAATTCTTTTATGCGACAGAATATAATGTGCTCTGCAGAACTGAATTTTTCCCATGTAAAAGACTTCATAACAGGGATGAAACACATCAAACACTGTACTTTTACAATTTGTTTACATACTCAGGTGTCTATGTATCGCTAGCATGCACATCATAATACACTGTAAACCCCTTTATTTACACATCTCAAAGGACCTGTAAAAATTATTACAAAATGCTGGAAAGTGGAATAAAAAAATAAATTTCTACCGTACACGCAGCAAATGGTGCCAGAAAAAAGTAGGTTTAAGTTTGGGAAAATATAAAAACGGGGAGGGAGGCGAGTGTAATACATGAGATCTACCATAGTATACCTATATCAGTGGAACCTCTTTGTATTGAACCCAGATGTATGTATCCATGGAAAACATTGTTGTACCATTTCTTATTTGTCTGCATTTCATCACTACATACATCCACTGAATGTCTGCATGTCAGTCACCTTAGAAACAATGGTTAGAGCTTTCACTGTACTGTATTTGGCAAAGTGACAGCTGCATCATAAAGAGTGGAAAGAGATGGAGGGAGCTAAATAAAAATACAGTATGTAAAACTTAACAATTCAGTATCCAATTTTATGTACAATACAATCCAAATTCAACAAAATATCTAGCTTCTTGAAAAATTTTACTGTGAATCAATCTTTTTCTTAAACTTTACCTTTATGTTAACACCCCAAAACAAACAAACAAAACAAAGTTATAAAAACCTCAAAATGTTTTCTTGGAAGGTTACTAAAATATGTGTTAGCATGCAGCAATCAAATACCATAGTTGCCATCAATTGGATAGCGCAGCTGCGAAGAAAATAATGTAGCGAAAAAACTTTTAAAACTTCCACTGGAACACACCGAAGTGTGCATCTAAGGCAGTACACAAAACACTTGCATGTGAGAAGTTACAACTAACGCAGTAGTTCTGTATAGGGTTCTGCGAAGCTTCGAAAATAACGAATCTCGAATTGAATCTTTTGTGATTCGATTAATCAAAACGAGTCGAATATGACCTTATAAAGATTCGTCCACCAAATATGTACTATTTGCCCCAGTACTTCCTATTTTATTTTCTAAACTGCGTAATTTATTAATATGATTCAGGGTATCTCTATGGTTTAATAAACTGCATTCTTCAAGAATTTTTATTTTTTATACCGTATTTACTGGCATATTTCACGCACCTTTTTTACTGGATCTTAATGCAAAAATTTCGGGTGCGTGAATTACGCCAGAAATAGTCGAGAAACAGGTGTTGACACGAAAATTAGGCCTAGGCCTACATTGTTTACCAGTCGTATCTCGACAGTTTGCAACTTCATTATTACTTAAAATCACTACAGGCACAACATAATGGAATAATTTTTTATTTATTAAAGGGTTGATTGCAATTTCTTACCTTAAACCACGTCTTTGTGATAGGTTAATAAATGGCCAGTACAGCGCAAATACAGCAGAGAACCACACTGCACCATGTTTTTACGTCTCAACATGGCCAACAAGGAATTAAAATAAATATTGATCAACGTCACATTTATATCGCACAGTGTAAATTTCAATCAAAAAACATATTAAAACGACGAAAATTGAACCAGCACGTCAATTCACACACAATAATAAATTGAATAACACATCAACAGTGGCTACTTCCAAAAAAAACTGTCTTATTTACATAGCACTTTTTGTAGCTTCACTCGTCACTATCGCCGTCGCTGTCACCGTTTGAAGAGCTGCTGTGACGCAAACCTTGATTGTCCCACACAAAATCATCTTCAGTACCTTCCAACGCATTTGAAATTCTTGTTTTTTTGAAACTTTTGGCAACAACTTCAAGTGAAATAAAGTTCCATGCCTGAATGACCCACTCACACAAAACCTCCACAGACGGCCTATGTACTTTTCCCGTTGGAGTTAAGTCGTAATTCCCAGTAGCCATCCAGGCAGCGTACAGCTTGCGAACATTGTCCTTAAACGAATTGCTTTTGTGGAATACGAAACAACACGTGCAGTGACTGTCTACTGAGTTTGTGTGCGCGCGCAGCACAGATCAACAATCCCGTGACCTTGCAGTGTTCTCACAGAACAGCAGACAGAGTAGGATCGATAAACAGCAGCTGCGCTCGGCCAGCAGACTGGCGGCATCAACACGTGTTGACATGGCCACCAGTTGCTGCTACGTGCGAAAATCCTGCCGCGTGAAATATGCAAGGAATATTTTTTCTCACATTTTGGTGCCTTAAATTAGGGTGTGTGAATTATGCCATGGCGAGAAATATGCCAGTAAATACAGTATTAATAACTCTAAACATTTCTACTGGATACAAAGCAACATAACGTAACTACCAAAACCCTCTTAAGAAGTTTTCTGCTTAGTAAGCATAATAATATTTCACTTTATATGTACAAGTGTAATTTGACCCTTTTAAGAAGTTTTCCTGGTTAATAAGCATTACGTATTTTTGCTTGTCCCAACACAAACGCCTTAACAGAGTTTTACTATCAACTACGGTACAGTACATACGCCTACTATTACATGTGTAATGCGGCTGCTACGTTGCCGTGTTGTTGTTATCTAGATGTTGGAAGTACGTCGCCGATGTCCCTGTTCGCGGCGGTAGAATGTGACGGGTCTGCTTCTACTTCGCCGTTGTTGTTATATTATCTGTATACAGATGTTAGAAGTTACGATGTAGTTGTTCGGCGTGACAGAATGTGACGGGTCCTCTCCTCTGTTGCTGCTTGGCTGTAGATGTATAAGGTGAAGATGTTTGGTATCGAGTCCCTGTTTGCGGCGGTAAAATGTGGTGGTGCTGTATATACGTATGACGTAGGTTATGTTGATCCTTGCTGCCGGCGACGACTTATCTAATTAGACTTTTCCTTGTTTGTTATTTATATGCCCGGATAGCCTGAGGAGTTTACCTAAGGAGTTTACATAGAAGAAAAAAGAAGCAAATTTTTTTAATAACTTTCAGTTTCTTTTAATAATACACTAGACCCCCGATTTTACGAATACTCACGGTTCCTCTCATCGCATTCGTAAAATCGCTACCTTCGTAAATTCGATAGCAGCTTATTTTTGCCCCCCCCCCCCCTCCTTAACAGAAAATTTTAAAATTTCATTTTTTCTGCAAAGTGTCTCTAGGCCCCGACTTCCGTAGCGTTTTGCGGGAAATTAATTAACGTAATAATGTAAACATAAATTGATATCAGTAGCCAGACGTCACACTGTTGAGCAGTAGATATGACCGATATGACCGACCCTTGTCTCCAAAAAATGAGAAAATCGAGATTCCAAGTGTCTTCTCTCGAGCGAATAGCACGACTCCCGTAGCATGTAACGGAAAAATAAAGTAAGTGATAGTTTAAATATAAATTTATATCAGTAGTCTGACGTCTTACGATCAAAAGAACACCGCTAAACAATACATATGACCAATCCTTTTCCTAAAAAATGAGAAAATCGAGATTCCGAGTGTCCTCTCGAGCGAATAGACAGACTTCCGTAGCATTTAACGGAAAAATAACGCAAGTGATGGTTAAAATATAAATTTATATCAATAGGCAGACGTCTTACGATCAAAAGAACACCGCTAAATAATAGATATGATCGACCTTTGCTCTAAAAAAAGAGAGAAAACCGAGCTGTCGAGTGCCTTCTCACGAGCGAATAGCCCGATTTGCGTAGCGTTTAATGGAAAAATAAGTAAGCATTCCTTACTAGTAAAATGCCCTTGTAAATTATTCACCAAAGAAAGAAGGAATAAGCAGATGTATTTATTCATTGCGCAGTTTTATGTAACTTAACGTAAAAACATTCCCTCTACGTTATTGATAAATTGTACGAGAACGTAGATACTAGTAGCGTGCAGAGCGGACAGATAACGCAACTGTACGAACGTTCACAAGATGGAGGATAGATAGCGGCACCGTAGCATATACCAACGTTGTTCCAAAAACGCCAATTTGTGACGTTCTTACCTAAAAATCGTCGAGAATTACATGTATAAGTAATTGAAAATAATCACTTTCACAGTCAGTATATGCGGTAATAATAAATTAGGAGTTCTGGGATTACGTAATACACAAAGGTCTATTTATTTTCCAAGTTCTACATACCCGGAGACAAATGTTTGTTCGCTTGGAGAATAGGTAGCGCTATTATCGTGCGCTCACTTGTGAAACGCACGTTTTACGACACGCAGTAACGCATTGTTTAAGCAAATTACGTGCCAAGTTAATTGTTTTAAGTACGTATGGTGTTAACGCAGTAAAGAAAAATATCACGCTATTATTTATAGGGTTCGTGTAAAAAAGTAAACTCATTCGGCGCGAGACGAGAGATACACAAGTCGTCGTGAAACAGCCTAGAAGGAGGCTGTACTATAATTAAACGAGCATATGCGCATGCGCTGGAACTTTGCGTCTATAGTACGACCTCAATATAGATCCCAATACGTCGTAGTTAGAGACAGGCCGGCCGACTTGGAACAGGCGGCGGCGCCGCAGCCGCGCTGTTTTCAAACTGTCACTGCCACATTTTTTAACGGATTTTCGCTATTTTTGTTTTGTTTTTAATATTGTGACTTACAAAGTAATAATTGCAACTCTACAATTCATATTTTAATGACGTGAATTAGATACAGTATGTTTAATTCATTGTCAACATAATTCCTTACAATTTTTTTTGTCATATAATTTAGTTATTTTTTGAGGGTTCCTGAGATTGTATTCGTAGAATCGCTACCTTCGTTAAATCCAGGGTTCGTAAAATCGGGGGTCTAGTGTAGTTCATCAGACGTACATGGCACAATAACGTACAAAAATTCTTTCCCGTGATTTTATGTCTTACGGTGTGAACGTGAATAGGTAACACCAGTGGCAGAATTCACTAAGTCATGAGTGTTCGTCCAAGTTTATTATCGGTTGTGATCTGCCTCAGTTTGCTCCACAAAGGAAAACGACCTAAACTACGGGGTACCACTAATGGTGTCTTAAACTGCTATGCTCACATGTGCAGCTATTTCTTGCACCTACTTACTTGAGTACTACTCTTAACAAACACCGCAAAAGAAATACATATTAGAGAAACTTAGTGATGGCAACACAGCCCACTTTACTCGCGGATACGCCCTCTAAGCTTCACTGCCCCTCTACCACGTTTACCACGTCCTCTCCCTGCCGCCATGACGCCCCAACTAATCAAAACACTCAGCCGGCCATCTCCCGGCGACCGTTCCCTAACTCCATTGGATCACAACTAACTTTCCTGGGCGGACACCCGGACTTGCTTGGCCGAGCGGCGGAGGGATACATCATGATCCAACTTGCCTAAAAAGCTGGTTAATTGACGTTTATATCCTAAAAATTGTATGTAACATAGATACTAATAAATTTACAAAGCATTTTATTCCATAATACCAGCTAAATATTCATTAGTTTATTAATTGGGGATGTGCAGCGTCATCAATCTGTCGCGGATCACCACCATCACGGAGTTTTGCGCCCGATACTACCACCCACGTCGATCGAGAAATGCCCGGCAGAGCTCATCACATTCCAGCACGTCCCTGTACGTGCCTCCAGGCGAGTGAACTCTGACCTGCCTGCCAGATAAATCCATCCAAGCACAGGCTAGCTCAGAGCTTATTTGAAATTTTAAAAGCCAGCACTTCTCTGTACGTGCTTCCAAGCACGAGAACTACGACTAGCCTGCCACATAAATCCCATTCCAGGAGAAGCAAGCTAAGAGGCTACTTGAAATTTTAAAAAAATCCAAACGAGGCAAAATATAAGAAAAGTTTACTTAGAAAAGTTGCTAGGAATTAAATTAGCTTTAAAATGAGTCCAAACACGATATAAATCCGATAAAATTGACACGTAATATTAAATACTTTTCTCTTGCTTTAAAGTTAAATTTAAAATTAAAAAGAAAATTTTAATGTAAATTTCTCTACTCGCATCCCCAATTAATATGTTGGATCCCGCCGTATACATCCTTATACCTGGTTAAGTTGGCCTACTTAATTTGTTACAACAACAAAGAGAAAAAAATTAAGACAAAAAAAATTGAAATTACTGTATGATAAGAGGCCAAGTAAGTGCTACGTGCCAGTGCACGTCACACATGTAATATGTTCATATTATTACTTTAATTAGTAAGAAATGCAGATAAAAGATCAGATAATTTTCTGGATATACATAAATAAAAATCTAACCATGTGTTCAGTTTATAAAGTTAGGCTTAGTACAAAAAATTATTCATGAGGTACGTTCACTAGATATGTAGTGTGCTTTAGTTTCTAGACTGAGTTACAGTAGTTTTTGTACTATGAAAAAAACAATTTCAACTAAAAATTTTGTGGCTGCTCAAACTGATTACAGCTCACTATAAATACTTTGCAGTTGAGCTTTTGTTTTAGTCTCAGAAACAGATATTATACACTTCAGCAGTAATAAAATATACTCTTGAATGTCTGCATAATTAGGTATATTTCTAGAGATGCTCTGGTTTTATCACAGCCGGCAACTGAAAATAAATGCAGCACTTTCTACATAACGGTATGCAGACCACTGCTTTCCATCAGTGATACAATCAATAGAACACACTCCACAATAACTGATGAAGCAGCATATGTACCTCTGAACTCAATTTTAGGAGCAAAGACAACTTTGTGTGTACCTACCTCAATTTAATGAAGACTTAGATTTTACAGGTACACAACCTAGATGTTGATTCAATGTGTTAGATACTGCTCCTAATTTCAAAACTTAAAATTCAAATGTCATGAATATGGTACATCCATTTTCTGACATTACAAAAAATATACTACAGTAAGCATAGCTCAGCTTTTCTCTAAGGTGAAATTCAATGGAATTATTTGTCCATTTTGTTTTATGAAACTTCAGAAAGATAATTTCCTGTTTATTAATAACAATCAAACAAGCCTAGAGACTTACAGATACGAGAGTAATGTAAAGGGCACATGGGTGTACTCACCCCACTCGTTGTCTTCGTGAACCACGGCTTCATCGCCCTTGGCCTTGACGTCAGGCTCCTCCACTGCTCGCGGCCTGGCTGCGTACTCGGCCTGCCTCTGCCTGCAGTAGCTATCGTCGCAGTTTGGGTTTGGCTTCAGCTGCATTGTGGGAAAGAAGTCGGTCAGCGCGCTGTAGCCCAGGTAGTACGTCACTTGACCAAACTTGAGCAAGTACCTGGACCCACGTAACACCACTGTGCATACACCACAACATAGCCAGCCACTTGCGAGTTATCCCTGTACATTTCTGTATAGCACAAAAGTAACATTTTTCCCACAGGAACACTATCACATCCTATAATTAATGTATGAAGACGGCTTGGGCCAAAGTTAACCCACAGCCTGGTGCTTCTTCATAGTAACACACACATAAGGAAGGACAAACACGTGTTGTTGTGTGATGCTTTCAGCGCCACTCAGTGTGCTTCAACTCACTGCCTGATGAACCTGACTTGAGCCAAGGAAATGTCTCACAATTATGTACTCTCACAGCAATATGTTCATCCTAACTGTGTGTGTGTCACTACCAAGAAGTAATAGCATGTGAGTACTTCAATCTTCTGTCTACTGATTTATGCGAGTAGAACCAGTACGTTATGAACACACAGATATGTTACTACAACTTTGTAATCAGGCTTGATCATATCTCTGGAATCAGAGTTAATTCAAAAAACTGTGATGTTTACTCAATAGATATTTCTCAGCAATACTAAACTATCTTCCTTAACATTCATAAATACATGACACAACATACAAAATAAGCATGTTGTCACATAAATTACAACTTTGGAATCAGCGCGAACTTGATGGAAGTATTTTTACAGTAGTTTTAAGTGACAGCAAAATAAACTGTTATTTGTCTCTTACCAGCTATTTTTAATGACTAAATCCCACAGTTACGAGAGTGCTCCAGTTTCCTGCCACTACGTTCCACTACCTTGTCGCATCAAGGTTTGTCACTCACAGCTCGCATCATCTTATAATTTTCAAAATGCATACAATATTCTAAGGTAGGGCTGCCACCAAGTTCATTTCCAAAATCCTGTAATCAGGGTGTCCAGTGATCGGGAAATTGCGGGAAGTACGGGAATTGTACGTGATATTTTCGGGGTCGTGTGCGGGAAATGTACTTGGAATGGTTCTTTTCTGCGGGAATTTATCTGCCACCAAATATTTCTTTATCATTCATCACGAAATCGGATGGTACTGCAATTTTAGTTATTGCTAGAGACAAATGTTTATCACAACGCGCAAAATCGTGAATTTTTCAATTTTTGTTTAAAACCGTGAAGTCCATTCTGTGCAAAGTTACAAAATATGTGCACAATTTAACGCGTGCCGTAGTAAAAAAAGTCTTAGATTAAAAAATCTATTGGCTTTGCAAGTGAATCGACAGAATCTATTTTTGACAGAGAAAGCGAGCTTCTAATTTACCGATGTAGACCAGAAAATGGCTGGCGTATGTTTAGATTTACTTATCCTGTTTTTACATGGTACCTGGTAATGTTTTATGTTCTTTAACGAGGCAACTAATTAAAGATTGGACATATTTATGTGACAGCAAGGATTAAGTACAAGTACTGTTGCGATTCCAATTGAAGTTGTGGTGTGAAATTTGATTGAATTGATGTCTCTGGAAATGGCAAAAATTTTCATCATGCATCGTATGAAAAAACAGGAATGATTGGCAAAATACAGCATTACTTTTACCAGCAGCAAAAATAATGAAAAAAACTATGATAAAACTGTTGTGCCTACAACTAGGGCACATAGGTGCGAAACACAAACGAATACATGCAAGGGGTTATAATTCAAATTGAAATGTTTATCCTTTAACACTTGTTTCTTTTCCAGAAAACTATTTATACGTACGGTATGTTTCTTAAAATGTGAAGTAAAAAATTCTTGCTCACAATTTTAAAGTGTCAGTAGGTCTAAACGAAAAATTCTGGAGGGTAATATGTATAACCTAATTAACTCTTAAATTTTATTGTACATGTTTGCCAACAAACGTGTCTGATTTAAGGCCTTGTTACAAAGTTTTGCAGTGATTTCGAGAATATTATTTTTTATTGCTACCTAACACTCATATCAAAATTTCGCTGCACAGTTTTGACACTTATATGTTATAATTTGTAGCTGAATTTTTTTGTAGAATTATACTGAACGGTTTTTTAGATTTCATTACCCAAAGTACCACGTTTTTCGTCGTGAAAATAAGCAAAAATGAAGGAAACTATTTTTTTGCTGGCGAATGGTACATTATTTTAAAAAATGCATCCACAGTATTGTGCATCGTATGATTGCACATGGAATTAAATTTTTTCAAAACCTTTGGTTAAAAAATATTTGATATTGGCACCAGTCTGAAAAAAAAAAAACTCGGGAACAAGCCCTTAAGACTGTGTAAACTGTAAATAATAACTACAACATGATATTGAGCTGGTTCCTCATGTTTCATCAATTTCTTACCACAATTGTGTTCATATGCACTTGTGTGTTGTTCACATGGACTGAACCATCAACTGCAACAACAGTGTAGAGTACTTGTTTAGACTAGCGTAGTTGCCCCGGCAGTGATGACAATGGCGTGAGTGTAAACAACACGAGTGTCGGTGTGCGTAGGCTTAATCGGGCAAAGATATAACAAATCTGGCGACGAGGATGGGATGTGGCAAAAACAAGTGTTTCGTAAATTACAGGAAAAGATTTGACAGTTACTGCGGGTTTTGTTAGCGGCCGGGACTTTCGGTAAAACAAAGACGGGTTTGGTTCGTATCACACAATAAACATGTCGTTCGGGAAAATCGAAGAGTTCCGGGAAGAAGATGGCGAGTTTGAAAATTACGTGGAAAGGATTGAACACTATTTTAAGGCTAACAAAGTGAAAGATGAAGACC
>PNEQ01023960.1:0-12830 GCA_003012365.1 Medauroidea extradentata | reverse complement strand
ACATTTTACGGTCCATTACATGTACGCTATTATTTCCCGTGAAACGTTACAACTCTCCAGACGCCGTTACGTTATCAACAGAGCATCATCAACAAGCGAGCGTGACTCATCGTGTCCGGCTTGGGCATGGATGTTGTTTTGTTCTTTCACCACCCACATCAGCTCTTGAAAATATTGTTGTTAAAGGGGCGTAAAACCTCACAAATTTTTCTACATCGCAATGCAAAGCAATGATTTTTAATTTTTCTTTTTAATGTCCGGGACAATTTGTTTTGCAACCGTGAATTCATTGTACATACCAGAACAAAATAATTTTCCGTTTATGTGTCATTATAACCCGTAGTTACCGTCATTTCTCAAGCACCACATTGAAATGTTTATTTACGACACACGTGCGTGCCTGGCTGGCTCGCTGGGCGGAGAGGGAGGAAAGATAAAGAAGTGAGAGGTCGGCCTGCTGCGTTGCATCTTTACTCACGCGTCGCGCGCCTCGCTAGCTACATTTTATCACACGGAACTTGCCAGATATTTACTGTGGGATTATTAAAGGCTAAGTAGCGATGGACGACTTCGTTATAAAGTTTAATACTGTTCTAAAATATAATGTGATGAATTTAAATCCAGCAGAAACGATTTTTTATCTTTTAAGCAAAAAATAATTAACTAAAATTATTAAATTTTTTTAAAAATCCTGTCCGAGTTATCCGAAGTCCGGGACATCGAGGTCCGAGTTATCGAGGGTTCACTGTACTTCACAACTGCTGTTCAGCAGGACAAAAACTAAGCTCCCATTACATTATAGCCTAACTTGCTGCAACCCAAAATTGTTAACAATTTCTGTCAAATACAGAGGTGAAAGAATCTTAAAAACAAAATCTGCTATGGCACAAACACAAAGTCTAGAAACGATGACTGGCAGAGAGGTGACAAAGTGGTTCATCTTGATAACGGTGTCTGGCACCCTGCCAAGGCAATCTGAGTAGGTGACACTCCCAGAACACCTATCACCTAAAGAAATTGTGGTCAACCACAGAATGTAGTTAATTTCAGCAGGGTGGTGTGGGCACCAACACAAAGCAAAGTTATTGGTCAGGGGAAAGAACTACAGACTTGAAAAAGTCAACTCATGAAGAATCAGGCCAGTCAAAAACAGCATTTTAGGCCATGCTCTTTTATTTCTACTGTTTTGCAATCTTATTTTTTAAAATTAAATGGAAGCAAATATTACAAATCTGTTTGGCAGTTTTGTTAAAAATTGTTTTTGCTGTGATAGTTATTTTTTTCAAAACAATAAATAACTGTATACGGTTTCGACTAAAAAGTCAATTAACAAGAATTTCATTAATTACATAATTAGATAAAACCATAGTAGCCTATTTACTCTCTTGAAAAAAAAAAAATCTGCCAACATGGAAAAGACGATTTTAAGCAAAACTAACAAGAGGATTTTTGATACCTGCTCTCGTTTAGACGTAAAAATTAATATCGCTAAAAAAAAGCAGAAACAAGAGAGCATAGCCTTAAAGGGTTGAGCTGGAGTTAACTTTCCAGTCACAGATGTAAATGTAGAACATCAAGTCCCTGTGAACTCTTGGCCTCACAGAGAGTCAAGGAGGCCACAATACCTCTGTGAGTTTGTGTCCAAACTGAATTACTATATAGTCATCACTGTTGATTGTAAGACCAATTTACTTGAATTGTATAAAAAGAGACATGTGGCCTAACCAACTCAATGGACAGTGTAGTTGTTTTAGTTTCATTGCTCGTGGTCTCAATACAAATTTGTAAAGGGCTCTGTATCGTATAAAAAGAGAGACATAGAGAAGAAGTTAATGTACATAGTTGGCAGTACTAGGTGAAGATGTGTGTGCGTGGTCATGGTGTTGGTAGGCAAGCTTGGTTATGTAGGAGTGGTAACACAACCAAGATAATGCAGTCAAATTACGTATTAAACTAAGGTATCTAAAATATAAAACAATATTTAGACTTCATTTGAATCTGTATCATTCACTCCATTATTGGCTATACAGTAAAGATGCAGCTATCAGTTTGCTGTTCATTCAACTCACAGAAACAGGCAAATCGACTACACCTTTTCTGAGATACTGCAGCCATAACTTTCCTCAGGAATAAGCTGCTATTGGCTCGAAGTGGCAGAGGTATATTTAAGACTGACAGAGTCCACTAGCTGATGGGAGCTTTTTCTTTACTTCCAATGCATAATTTAATAAGTCCATCACATCTTCCTGTTTGCCATGAAAATCACTACAATGATGACATGAGACATCAAGACCCTTCCTTCAAGAAAGTATGCTTCTGGTCATCCTGATTTCAGTTTTCCGGGGCTTTCCAAAAAGACTCCAGCGAATGCTGGGGTGGTTCCTAAAACATACCCTGGCCAATTCCTATACCGTTTCTTCCATGTACCTCTACCAAGGCCTTCTGCTGTTTAAGGGCACATAAAGTGACAAAAATTTTGAAAAATTATTTTGACAGCTAATATATTGTTTTGCATATGATACCTTATAGTGTAACACAACTATCGAAATTATGGTGCTGCCAGTCAAAATCTTGTTTAGTAGCTTATAGAGCATCTCACACTTAGATTGCAGTACAGGGTTATAGGGAATTCACTCTCTCTTTCCAATGCACGGTAACTGCCGTTAGAACTGTCCTTGTTTCGGCGCATGTTGTTGCCAAAAATCCCAAAATGTTCGCATAATAACTTTGATCTTAAAATTTTTGCATATTGTACAGCAACAAAACACACATTAGGTGATATATTTGGTTCATTATTAACACCATTTTAGGGTTTGAAAAATTAAAAAACAAATATTTTGAACTTGGTACTCTTTTCATGCATATCACGCCATAACTTAAGAACCAAAAGCTAAATCATATCCACATTTTTACGATGTGTAATTTCATATATCTGAAAGCCAACTAAGAAATCTGAAGGCTAAATTTTTTTTGTTAGTTGTACAGAAATTTTTCAACGTTATGTGAGCTTTCTAACAAACTGAAACATCAAAAAGTTGGCCAGTGAGCATTTTTTTGTTACTGAAATAAGATGCTGGAAAAAGGCAAGGAAGTTGTTAGTAACAAGCTAAATTAATTTTTAAAAGCAACCTCACCACAATGGCTTCAGCCGTTCTCTTGTTTATAACTGTGTAATTTGTGGTGTATTATTGTCATGCGCTCATGACGCATTCGCCCTACAAACTTGACAGCTAAATGTTGCTCAAAGTGTTGTCGAAAGAGAAACAATGCCTGTAGTCAGAAGTTTTTTCGTCCTGTGTCCTAAACTAGTTCAATAGTAAAACTAGTGTTTTGCGGGCGAGCAATTCATTATATAAGTTGGATTCACAACCACCACTTAGTGTACGCACATACATACGAGTAAAAGTAGAAACATGAGTGTGCATGCTAGCATTCACATCCTCGCGTAGCGTGCGTACGTAATACAGTTGATCAACTTTCTACTGCGTACATACGTACGTTAAGTGGTGATTTTGAATGCAGCATGTGCAAACGTAAGACTCAATTAAATATTAATTTTTATTGAGAAATTGTATAGCCTATCTCGTGGTCATAAATTATTTAATTAGCTTCGAAAAATAAAAATAATTATGATTGTATATTACCGACATTTTGTTACAACATGAACAATTTCTGTGCATGTCTAGATTAAATACTGTTGTGAATGTTATCTCTAATACTTAATGAACGTGTTCGTACATACGTTAAGTGTGGTTGTAAATCCTGATATACGGTAACTGATTTCAAAACAAAAATTTTGTGTGTGTAATTTTTTGTTAACATTTATTTGTATGGAAGGCAAAACAATAAAATGTCATAATGTACTTAGACTACGAGAAAGAGAACAAAATATTGTGCTGACCTATTCCAGAATTTTTCACATACTATTAACCCATTATAAGAAAGCTTTAGAAGAAACATGATGTTCCAAATAAACCATTTACGCTAACAGGAAGAAACAATAGCAATATACAGTACATCAAACTAACATGAAGAATTGAAACCATAAAGGAAAGACAAACAGTAAACAAATTTAAGGCCATATGATCCTTCATTCACTACTTGTATGATAACTATTTTTAAATCCTAAATTAGAGCAAATATAAATATAAAACTCTCGTCCAGTTTGTTTATAAGGTTTTACTACAATGTCTAATTCTTTTCCATGACAAAAAATTTACCTGGTTTCAGTAAGTTATTTGACTGACGAAAGTTCAGTAAATACCGTAATTACCTTCAACTTTATATCTAAGTATAGGAAAACTACATAATATATAATAAAACTAATTTAAACAATACTCGTAAACATATTGTTTTATATATGCTCTCGTTTAGGCTTAAAATATAATTATCAAAGAAGTAGTGGAAATGAGTGATACGCCTAAGTTGACAGAACATTAACTTACTCTCTTTTGTTCGATATTCCCCTCTCCCACTTTAAATGTATTCTTAGCAGGCAATCGAAACCCCAAAAAACACACATATTTTTCAGTTCCCACACGAGAATGGTTTTGAATGATCAATTTCATAATCATCAACACTACACAAACCACATTTTTGTCTTCAGACAGATGCTACTAAAATGGAATAAATCTTAGTTTTGTCAGCAGTAGCTATAATGATTAAAAGGTATGTGATAATTATTTATTGATGAAGTGCCCATTACAATTTATGTAGTGAATTAATATCTGTGGAGTAAGTACGTGAATTGTTTCTTATTTTAAAGTATTATAAAATATCATTAATTGCATATTATTTTAAAGTATTATAAAATATCATTAATTGCATATTTTGAAGCGTGATGTTATACAAATAGTAACATCAATTATTATAGTAAAAATATTATATTTTAAAGCTCAAAATTCTGAAGTAGTACACTTCCTGAACTTCGTAACGTGGCTGCGAACTGGCAACAGCGAGCGCCATAAGTCCTGTACTACAATCTAAGGTTGGAACACTCTATAGAAGTATTTTACATAAAATTACAATAAAAAAACTGTAGCCAAAACCATACCAAAATCACTAAAAGCTGGAGACGATACTTTTTGTATAAAGAAATATGTCACAACCCAATATAAAAGTAACCATGCACTGCAGTGTACAATATTTACTTACTTTTTGATTTTCTGTGCAATTGGCAATTCATTACCAAACACGGTAACTTATTTTACCTCAAATGTAACACTCGCTGTTGAAATTGTACTTTATCATTCCATAAAACAGACATTCTATAAAAATACTGTATCTGAATTCAATTCTTTTGTATCCTTTTCCATATTTTCTAGTACAGGATTACAAAGCACGAATGAAACTTTGAAAAGGAAGTCCATAATGTGAGAAGATTATGAACGAGATACCGTATTTTTATAAAAATGATGATGGAAATTATGAAACAAATTGAGCAACATACACAAAAATTTCAAATTATTTCTAAAATATGCACTACTCCTAAATAAAATCTCGAAGCCTACAAAAAAAAACATTGGACATCATGTCAGTCATTGAAAAATACTTTATTACTGAAATGGTTTTGGCTTCATTTTGATTGTAATACAGCATTAAACCCTTTGACTACTTTTTATAGCCTTCAAAATAATATCTTTGGGTACAACCATGAAAGCTCAACAACGTAAACTATACATTTACCTCGGGCTAGAGTGGAACATTTACCCCTAAACATACTGCCCACAGGCTGTGTAATGAACACATTTGATAGCTGTTTCCAATTTATAATGCTCGTATAACATGTACAGTTTGGTTTCAAAAATTTCCTACATCTGCTTCTTTCCTTCACACAGTAAAGGGTTCAAGAAAACAAGCTGTGTTTTTAAACAGAACAATTACACATGATACAGCCTTCAGTAGCCCTATTAACGAGAACATTTGTTCAAGGCATTATGTATGACATTGAATTTTCCAACACATTCCCTCTAGTAATACTTTTTTCAAAAAGTCGTAAAACATCTTATTGTCAGTCATTTAAAAATAAAAATAATTCAGAATCAAAATTATTTTCATTATAAATTTCAGAAGTAAATGTGAGATTGTTAAGAGTCCCTATTTACTTGTTTTTAGTTATAATATTGGCACCTCGATGAAGTAAAAATTCTATTAGGTGAACTTCACTGGGGTAAGAGTTCAACTGCATGTACTTTGAGAAAATTTCACAGACAGGATTCAAGTTCTCAGCCGTCAAACCTATAGCTATACCTAAATTGTAGAATTCAGTTAGCATACTGATGTCCTCACCAGGTGCACGAACCCTTTCTCTGTCAGAACGATCTGAACGTAGCTCTAGATACACGTCTGCCGCATGGCTGATGGCACTAGCTCCTTCCTGTAACTGCGCAGCCTGCACACTTCCACTACCAGTTACATTCAAACTGTTTGCATCAACACATCCATCCCCTTTGAAGTTAACTGCACGTCTAGACTGCAGGATGTCGACTACTTCCAACAACTCATAAAGTCCTTCATCTGTGGCCACGTCAACCACCAATTGCACAGCCACTATTGCACCAAGTCTCGCAGCCTCTTCGAAGACCTGCCGAGCAGATTCTGTCATGCTGCCAAAGTCTACGTCGTCACTAATCATGTAATTCAACCTGACCTGCCTTATATTTTCAACGTATTTGTGGAAAGTTACACCACAACCCACGTTCCCAATTCCTGACTGAGCAATTTTACAGAGAACAGTCTTCACTAACTTTGGATTATCTCCGTGACTAGCTTTGTGCAGAACTGAATGACCTGTACCTTCTTTTACATCATAGTCTGCACCTCTATCAAGAAGCATTTCGACAGCCATCAAGTTACCAACAGTGATTCCGTAATGGAGTGCAGAAAAATCGCTACCATCCACAACATTGATCATACTTTCCAAGATGTCAGGGTATTTTTCTAAGATTGCAAAAATAAATTCTATGATTTCTACATTTCCTTCTTTAACTGCCTCATGTACAGCTGTACCTTGGTTTTTATTGCAAACACTTCGACAATCTTCTACCCACAACTTTTGCATTGTTTTTCCATATGCTTCCAAAACTGCATCAAGCAAACAAGTGACATTTATACGACTGTTGAAAAAGGCACGGAGTGCTATGTGATCTTCATTGACGAAAAAATCTTGCAAGAAGAACAGCTGAATCTCTTCAATATGCACATCACTTAGCTTGGATAGTATGAACTCTGAAGCAAAATATTCTGCAAATGAACGGTGAACAAAATTTGGCACTCTGACTTCACCAACAAAGTGCACTCCATCTACTATTCCAGTTTTTTCTATGCCTAATTCAATTTTATTGACAAAATCTGTTGCCTTAGACAACTGTTTTTCTGATAGAAGAACACTGTGTTGTTTCTCATTTAGAAGATAAATTACGGATAACAACTGATGATTGTGCACAAATATATCATAATTTGATTCAACAAGAACTTCTGCAGCCACTGTGAAATGTTTAGTTTTTTCCAACTTGTATGCATCATACTTTTTTCTAATAAAAAGATTATATAGACCGACTAAATCAATTTTCGATGGTATGTTTACTTTGTCATTAGCCAACGACAGATCAGAACTATCTTTTGGAAAAACCTCTGCTAACATTTTCATTTGCAATGGGATTCCAGTAAAAGACATTAGCTTGTCATTTACTAGGCATGTTAATGCAGCAATTAACCTCTCTGCATAGTTATCAAATAACTGTTCATTCATATCATCATCTGACATGTTCATTGAATTTTTCCAAAACCTGATTAAAAAGGACTTTCGGTCTTCTGGACTAAATGACTCTAGAGTCCATGAAAAAACACCAAACTTCTCTTCTAATACATTTTTCACATATGGCCTTGTTGTAACAATCAGTTTTTTCAAGTTTAACTTGTTCAGTACTAGCAATAACTCAACTACGACTTCTTTATAATCTGGACTAATTTCATCAAAACCATCGAACAACACAGCAACACGACCTTCTTTTAACATGCTTTCAAAAACACGTTTCTCAAATTCTGTTTGAAATGATAATAATTCACTAACAAAAAATTCAACAAATAATTCATGATTCTTTTCAGCTAAGTCTACACTCATCAGTTCTTTTGTCAGTTTTGCCAATGTATGAAGGTAATCATTTAAATTGATTCTAATTACCCAGATGTTAGGAAACTTTACTTTCATTTTCTGGGCTATCATAGTCAACACAGTTGATTTCCCCATTCCGGCAGTGTCACATATAATAATCATACTTCTGGAATCATTTTGATCACGCAAAACATCATCCTCTGAAAACTGTTGCGTTGTTTCAAATCTTCTAAATTCCTGGAGTCTGCTTACAGAGCCCATTGTTCTTACCCACAACAGCTTCTCATTTTCGTACTTCAGCCAATGAATATTTGAATCTGGATAAATCTTATTTAATTCTACAAACTGATCTTCTTCTGAAAGAGAACTATCTATGGCAGGTTGGTGAACAACGTTTGTTGTACCTGTCAGTTCTGCAGAACCACTTACAAACAAGACATCCTCTATCCTAGTGCCAGTTAGAATTTTTTCAGATATTTCTTCCATGCTGTTAAATGATCGTGGTATGTAATAATGCTCCACGTCACCTAAACTGGCAAGCTCTTCCCCAAGCTTAACTGTACGTTTACATATCAAGTCAGTTAATGTTCTGGAGTCAATACACATTTTTGTTTCTTCATCTACTACATTCCATAACTGTACATTAATACCTTGAAATAAAATTTCCTGGTTCATAATTCTGTTCTGAGAATTAACACACAAATCCTCCAAAGAGTATTCATCATCCACAATTATCCTCACTTTGGAAATAAGTTTCTTGTCTTTGATAACCTTTTGAAGCACCATTCCATCACTTCCATTGTTTACAATAAAAATAATTTTCTTTCGCTCACACAACAAACTTACAGTCGACTGCAGAACTTCTGTAATAGTTTCTATATCAACATTTTTGTGACATTCTACAACCATCAATTTACAAGCCTGTGACTTGAAACTATAAAAAATATCATCTTGGTAGCTTACAAAGTCAGTTAATTTTAGAAAGAGGGTACTAGACTTAAATGAACTATGTAATAATTCCTGTACTGCTTTAAAAACATTGATTGTACTCAGCCATGTATTAGCTGTTTTAAGCACCATCATTATATATTTTTTGTTGGCACCCACAAAATCACTCAGATCCTTTGGAAACTCAAAATCAATGTTTGCGTTTTCAATTGCAGTAACTTGCCCCAAATACTGATTCAACACTCTCATAAAATGACGAGGTCTGACGAGATAATTCTGTTCAACAAATATCTTGATGTCTTCCATGACATACTTGTTAAAATAGACAAACAGATCTTCTGCTTGTTGCTCAATTATAATCCTACCTCGTTCTTCACCATGAGTGGCCAGTATGTGAGGTACCCTAACTATCAATTCTGAGTACTGCTCATCATTAGAGTAACTGAATACTCTCTTCAAAATTTCATCAATAGTTTCTGATTGATTGCATATTTCTTGCATCTTTGCAGTTACTTCATGAAAATATGCTGCCCTTTCCTTGTCGTCAACCAAGTACGGGTTACACTTATTATGATATACAATCTGCATTGCTAAGTGAGTCAACTCATGCGCTAATGTTCCCAGGTGCTCCAACTCGTCTTCAGGGCTGTCGACTTTAAAGCCAACATAGATTCTTCCATCATTATAGTCTGTGGTGCCCTTCGTTGATTGACCGTGAACTGGGTCTGCGTGGGACACATTGCTTTGGCCAAAGTCAAAAATTATCTCCACATAGTCACTGAATTGAATTACTTCAAGAATACGAGACACTTCTTTGATTTCATCAAGTTTCTTGAAAATATCATACACTCTTTTTTGAAAGTTTTCATAGGGTTGTGTGGTTTTAGACTTTGAGACTAAGAACTGCAGGTGAGAACCTTTAATTTTGGGAAAGTACTGCAACAAACATTCCTTCAAGACAACTTTATGTTCAGTATCAAGTGAATACAAACCTTCTTCTTCCAGATTTCCTTTGAAACAAGCACCTTTAGACTTCAAGAATGCATAAACTGGAAACTGTAGACTATCAACTGCAGTGTACAGGGCTGATTTACTTTCACTATTTAAATAATATTTACAGAAACTATTATTATCTTCTTCAAAATATTCCTTAACACTTTCAATGTCACCAGAATTTATAGCAACATGCAGTGCATTTCTCTTTTCAACAAACATCTTTAGTTTTTCAGCATGTTCACTGTTTCCAGAAATGTGTTCAAGCTGAAACCCATCTGGAAAATGAGAGTCTGCTTCTAGTAACAGCACAACAACATCATAATGTTGTGCCTTCCAAGCTAGGTCTATGGCACTGTTACCTCCCTGACTACAGAAGCTGATATCTGCACCACATCTCAGCAGGTAACTTACATTTCCTATCTTCCCAACTCTGGCAGCTGAAAGGAGTGCAGTTTCACCTCTGCCATTCACTTGTTGCAATAACTTGTCTTCACATCCTGAGAACTTAATTTCCTCCGGAGACACAGGAAGTGGCTGCCTCAACAAAATTGCCAACATGTCCTCGTTACTGTATTCTGCTGCTGTGTGTATTGGCCAATCGTTTGTCGCATTTAATAATCTTCTTACGTCGTGTACCTTGTCCAGCTCTTGAACTTTTGTTACCTCACAATTTCTAATACATTCATGCAGGTCAAGTCTGTCTCTAAGAACTGACTTTAATTTGTCTGGAGTACACTCAGACTGTAACAGGTAATCAGAATCAAAGTGTTCAGGGAAAGGGGATCCAGCTTCTAATAACAAAAACATACATTCATAGTATCTGACATTATCGTCTAGCATTTCCCACACTATGTCGACTGCTTTCTGTCGATTCTTGTTCAGATGATTCACATCACTTCCACGACGAATGAGATCTTCCATTTCCTCAATATCCCCATCTCTTGAGGCTATCAGCAATGGTGTGTTACCCTCAGAATCAACTTTCCTGACTTGTGAATGTAAATACATGTTGTATTTATAAAGTTAACAAAACAAAACTTTCAAAACTATTCATAAATAATTATAAGTAATGTTTCTTGAATCATTAGAAGTCAAACAATTTTGTGTCAAATATCAGTACCAATAACATACTAGTTCATACAGAAGCACATAGGAAATATGATTACATGAAGCACGGAAGGTCTTTATAAACAGCAGAAAGAAAATAATTTTGCATTACAGTAACATACAACATACACATATCTAAATTATTGTAATGTTCCTTACTTCACCATAAATTGTTAGGCAACATACTGGCTTGTAAAACATAATTGCACAGAGTGAAACACAAGATGGAAATAATCCACTTAATGTGGACATGATATTCACTCACAAACTGCAAATGTGATTCAATGAACTGAGAGGCATCAATTCCTCTCTCACAACCTGCAAAACAAATACAGAATATCTAGTTAGGTATAATTTTCACATAATTAATGTATGGTTGTTTACGAGAGACTTTAAGCTATTATCCCTTCCACCACTGGTGGTGAAAAACATGTATCATTAGCATTCTACACCAATTTATTGCTGAGATACGGTATCAACAAGATTAAAAATTTTATTACTGTATCTGCAACACATATATTTTGTGTTTTTACTAAATAAATAATTGGAAACCACAACTAATTACCATACTTCCTTACCTGGCTGTATATTAGTGTTTCACATCAAAATAACTGATGAACAGTACGTAACAAGACTAAGTACAGTAGAACCTTGTTACAATGATTTTCAAGGGATCAGTGAAAAAAATGTTATATGCCGGAAAACGTAATAAGCAGGAACTCATATTTTTACATAACAAAATGGATATTACACAAAAGTAACTTCCTATTTCACAATTTAAGTACAGTAAATCAGCTTATAATTAGAGTAATGGTGTTACAGTTAATGTGTAATCAGAAACATGATTTAAACGTACAAACTGTATGTATAATGTAGACTTTCCCACTTGTCTTTTGTAAGTTCATGATCATAACCTTTAAAATCACAGTAATTATTATCCCCGTAATTTACGCTTATGACATTCCCAAAAACAAATTTGTTTTAATAGTTAGTCCACAACTTAAATCTGAAGTAATGCTGTTAAGAAAAATGTTGCCTGAGTTGTGGTTATTGTCTGAGAAAAAAATTATGTTACATGCAGGAAACGAAAACTACCAGTGTTATTATAAGCAGGAAACGAAAGCATTATGCTTTATGTAAGAATGGTGGGACCAAAGAAAAGTAACGTCCTGTCGTATTTGTTTTTTTCATAACATTGTCATAATTATCGCTGTCAAAATAACTCTGTCTCCGTGACTGAAACAGTGTAGTAACATATCATCCAGCCACGTCCTTGACAGCAGGGTCTATTAAGATGAACTGAACAGCAATTCTTCTATTTGCCACGACTAGCTTGGTCGGTACTCAATGGATACAGGACTATTTACGTTACAAATTGAAATGAAAGATTTGACATCTGATTTAGTCTTTATTCCCGATATTCTCCACTACTCAAACAAATATACAATTATTCCTCCAGGCACAAGTGTATTGTAGTGCCCAGAACACAGTTCAGACATTGCATCAGAAAGTTGTTCGCCTCACATACATGTTATCAAGGCTGACCGGTAGTTACACATCCGGCACAAGTTATTATAGAGTTGTTTGTCAGACTCTGGCCGCGTGACTAGCCCTCACATGACCAGTATTTCCATGAGGTCACATCCTGTTTGTTTCAACATGTACT
>PNEQ01023959.1:0-12830 GCA_003012365.1 Medauroidea extradentata | reverse complement strand
CTAGGGCCCGGTAGTTTTCGCGAAAAGATTTCTGCCCCACTTTGTTTCAGTGTCTTACGTGCACACCTGCAGCTCAACTTCATGATTATTGGCAGAGATTTTTTGTGCAGAGTTGTTATTCATTTGACTGTGCCAATCAGTACACGGATAACTGTGACACAACACGTATATGATTTGCCGGTTTAACCTCCAGACGTTGAATGTTAAGGCATCCAATCACTGACCACAAAGCAGAGATGCAGGTGCGCACGTAAGGCAGTGAAACAGAGTGCTGCAAAAATCTTTTCGCGAAAACTACCGGGCCCTAGTGATCGCTTTATAGATGTTACTTGTGACTACATTTTATACTTGTAAGAATTTTTTTTAACTCTCATAGTTTTCCCATGTGACATGACAGTCAAAATTTGCACGTTACAGGAGCATAATAATAACAAAAACCAAGTGTCTTACTCGAATGAAATAATTTACACTTAAATTAGATATTATAGGCAATATGCTAAACATTTTTTTTTAAATTGAGATTTCTGTGTACAAGTTTAAAAAATCTGAAAATGATGACAATTTACTTCATTTATGGCAATTTAAAACCAAAAAAAAAAAAATACAAAAAGACTGTTCTGTGTTTTTAAATATTTTGGCATACTGCCCATAATATTTCATTCGAGTAAGAAACCTGGTTTTTGTTATTACTATGTTCCCGTAACTTGCGAATTCTGACTTTGGCATGCCGCTGTGGAAACACTGTGAGAGCTAAAAATTGTTCCAAGTGGAAAATGTCGTCATAAGTAACGTCTATAAAACGAACACGATGTCATGTACATATAAAATTATGAATTTTTGCCACGTGGACACCCTTGAGCGGGATCAGTACCTGCCATCTTTGAATTCGTAACTTTTCGCTGCAAGTTCCACACAATGCAGTTTATTAAAATTTCCCGTCCTTAAGTGTTACTAGATTGCACCTTCACTACCTTTCTGAGTATTTGACTAGTAACCTTCCGGATTAAGAAACACATTTTTTCTTCCAATGGTAACGGGTATAGGCCTAGTATAAGCAAGATCAATGTCAGCTACATTCAATGTAGTGTATGCCTTGGGGGAACATAAAACATTATAGAAAATGTGTAGGCCAAATTAAATGCAGAAGTTCAATTATTCAATAAATGTCAGGTACTGATACCCCTTAAAACTTCAGCGTGTGGAGGTTAAACCCGCAAATCACAACTGAACAAACGTGTCGTAGTTTTCCGTGTACTGATTGACACAGTCAAATGATTAAAAACTCTGCTCAAAAACACCCTGCCAGTAATCATGAAGTTGAGCTGCAGGTGTGCACGTAAGGCACTGAAACAAAGTGGGGCAAAAATATTTTTGCGAAAAATTCCTGACCCTACCAACTGTAAATGTGACAAGGTAGCGCGGGAGTCAGAGAGTGGTTTCATGCAGCAATTCGCGAAATTTCCGGTCCTCTAATAACAACAAATTCTCTACAATGTTAAAATATCACAAGTCTATTCACACGCGCATGCACGCGCTCGACCGGTTTCTTGACTTTTTACACCAGAACGCCAACTCAAGAGGACTCGGCATGCATGGTGGTCTACATAACAGCTATGTTGTATCATTAGAGGTGATTTATCGCGGGAAAAGTTTACTGTTTGCTAGACTTCAATGTAATGTATTCATTTCTGACGCTTTTATTTCGTTACTGGCGAGTCCCTATTTGACTGGGCCAATGATAACTTTGGTGCACTACTTCTCGACGTGTGTCATTCGTCTGTAAACAACTAGACTGTGCCACATAACCGACGGCCAACAGTACAAGACGCAGGACGACACACTGATTTGCAGAATACGCTGACAGAAAACATTCTCGCGATAAATCACCTTTCCTATGTATCAGACGTGAGTCCTATGACCCCCCATGTTAAAATTCACTGTTATGTGCATACTCAAGCTCCTTCCATTCATTATCTGATGTTTCAGTGAGTAGCACGTAATGGACAAATGGCCGGGGCTAGAGCACACACATGACTGTAGATTCTAACATGCAGGTAATTGAACTCGCAAAATATACTTTCCCTTAGTTACACCACGATTTCCCTTTCCCACATCATATAGCTGCTGCATGCCTTCGCGGGAAAGATACGGTCCGGGCTGAAGTGAAGGGATTATACAACTAACGTGGTAGAGGAGAGGAACTCATGATGGAAAATGGTCCCTTGCAGTAGCAGCAGAACTGACAAGCAGCGTGATCAGTAAAACACATTATCGTTGTGGCGAACACACGCCAAAACACGGACTTGGCCGCATATATGAGCGACACCTATAGTTCCAGTCAGGCGTTATTCCGGGATTCATGAGTCCTCTTCCCCCCAAATCAAATTTGAATATTAGAGCTTTAGTAATATCGCAACTTTCCCAGCTATATTTTCAATGTTAAGGTTCAAAACCAGTTCAAATAGCACAATTTTCTACTTTTATATGAAAACATTCCTGGTGGATGGAGGCTCGCATTCTGCTTTGGGGTATCAGTACAATATTGTTAGAGATGATGGTATATCGCGAAAATGTTTTGTGTCAACATAGCCTTGAAAACACTGACACAACGTAGCTGTCTGCAGACCAATAACATGCATTAAATATTAAAATAGCGGCATTCTTATTGGCTCAATCAAATAGGGCAGTAGCTCCACGTACAAGGAAAAGCCAGAAATCTTTTGATAAGTTTAACGTATGTTGAAGCCTAGCAAATAGTCAAGTTTTCCCACGATAAACCATCATCTCTAAATATTGTATTCGTACGACGCCCCCAACCCCCATCCCGGACCAAAATAAAAATACGTCTAGATCCACCCTTAGTTCCAGTAAATATAGCGATAGAAAACTATGACTAATTTGACACTTCTTTGACACAAATACACGGGTCTAGAGCTCATAGTTAAAACACTCTACTTCCCAACCTCAGAGTACCAGTTCAATGGCTTGCGACTAGTCTTGGCAGTTCACGCAGGCCCATTGTAACGCTACTCCGAGTCAAACGATTTCGTAAACATAAAATTAGTTCAGGCACATGTACGAGGCGAGATGGACAGGAGCGTGTTAACTTTTAGAATGTTCCACTTCCCTTGACATTTGTGCGTAATCCTTCCTCCGTAGTTTCGTAACGTTAAGTTATTACTCGTTCAAAAGCCGCCAGTCACGCCTTTGTTGGCGTCTGGATAGATTTATAAATGTCCGGCTGGACACTGTCAGTTATGTTATACGTGCCAGATTTTTCCTAATAACTCTGTGTTTTAATGTCTTTCCTAGCGACCTCCGAACGTGTAATTATGACGCCGTGAAAGGGACGGGTTGCGTGTGCACTGACGCCTAACAGAAACTGGACCAGCGTGGTTTTCGTCCAGTAATTTTGTGCCTCATTTGCCCGCAGGTATCGAGAGTGGTATGTACAACGCCGCAGGCTGGCCGAGGAAAAATAATCGAGTCGTTTGTATGAGAACCGTTATCACTTTGGTATATTACTCGTAAATGCTTGCCCCCGGAATTTTGCGCTTGGAAACACGCGGATGTCGCAGTTGGACGGCGTTAAGCCAAGTCGCCCAATCTCGGTGTAATTAAGATGTACTGGAGATTGAAATAAGGTACCTGTACCGATTATGGCCCACTTAAGGTTCACAAATCATGTGTGACTAAATAATTAATTATATTACTAATATAAAATATAGATGATGTAATACAGATATTAATATAAGGTGTATGTTCATACCATAGACTAGTGCGTATCGATCCCACCTCGATCTCGGCATTGCCACACAATGGCAACTAGTGGGCCATATTGATAACTGGGCCATATTCGGTACAGGTACCTCGTGTTTTGAAATGAATTCGCGAAATATCCTGGTCTCTAGTTATAACTGACAAAGTATATAACCTTGGCCAAGGACGAGGAGGAGAGGATGGCGATAGAGGACAGCTCGGAGGGCTGTGGCACACGTGTTCCGGTCGGCCGTGACCCCGGGCCTAGCCCCGCGACCCAGTAGTACCAATGTTCCGGCTGGTCTGGCCGGCAGCTGCGTCTCACCTGGACCTCTAGGGCCGCTTGCATCTCATCGGTCCTCCTTGGTCGCATCTCTCGCTCGTCTTCCTTGCCTTGTCCCGGGGACACTCACATTGCGTCAGAGGTCGGATCTTCGTGCCTTGTACACGATCCTCGACGGGGAAAGTTCTGCTTCATAGTCATTGATTGGAAGTTTTAACACTCCCGTGTCTTCAGGTTCTACCCACAAATCACAGAAGTGTGGTTTTACAGTAACCTTATTGTGATTGAAACAATCTAATGTGAGGCGTCGCTTCACAAAGGCACGCTGCCAATAAGTGCACGTAAGGCACTTAAAGTGGGGCTAAATTATTTTCACGGTACGTTCACGGTCCTGCAAACACTGTTCAACTTGAGAGAAGGCATGACAATGGATTGTGGCTTATCGCGGGAAAGGTTGACTGCTAGGCTTCAAAACGGATACATTTCCAACTCTTTTCTGTCATTACTGGTGAGTCCTCATTCGACTGGGCCAATGATAATTCTGGCGCGCTACAACTGTGACACGCCTGTAAGCAGCTCAACCATGCCACGTAACTATCAACCAATCACACAAGGCGCAGGAAGCTATGTTGGTTTTGGCAGAAAATAGTCAGGATTTTCCACCAGGCATCAGCATCACGTACTAATATTTTTCGCCGAAAAATTATCTTACAGTTTTCTAGTAATTACATTTCAATGTAAATATATTATTAGTTACGTAGGCAATCGTAAGTTCACACAAACTAACTGTAAGAAGGGCACTCACAGGCTTAGTCTCGAAGAGAGAGGCATACATACATATTTTGAAGCGTAATCTTATACCAATTGCAATTACAATATGATATCAATTTAAAAAAAAAGTTAAATATACCATTTTAGTGCTCAAAGTTATAGAGTAGTGCATCTCCCGAACTTCGTAACGCGACTGCGATATGGCAACAGCGCGCGCATAAGCTCTTGTACTTCAATCTAAGGTTGGGACGATCTAAAGCATTAAGAGGTTAATTATACTACAGCTTGGAAAGGAAATGTATTTTCTTATGGAAAACATTGGCTCAGGGAAAAATTCTGGCACTAGTTGCGTTGCTAACTAATCTAATAAAATATAAAACTTAAATTAAATTAAATTTAACTTGCCTTGACAAAGAGAGAAGTCATTTAATTCAATTTTGAAGTAAAGAGCAAACTAATTCCGTCTTTTTTAACTATCAACTTCACGTAACTTAAAATTCAGGAAAGCTCTGTAATTTGTCAGTTTATACCTCATACTAATATCAGCGCTCAAGCGGCAGAAATTACCCCTGTGTCAAACATTTAACACTGATCTTCCCAACCTGCAGTAGAATCAACCTTAATAGCATGAAGTGAGGGAATACTTTATGGCAGGCGAGCATATAGGTCTTCTATGTTCTACGAGCGATCAGGACGTTTCGTCACTACTTGACAACGAACAAAAGGTAGACATGACTTGCAAGTCTGACGGAAAATTGCATGCTTCTACAAGTAAATATAGGAAAAATTCTAGGGCCTATACGACAGTTTTGATCAGCTTTGCAGGATTTTTTTTCTGAGTAACGTATTTATGATATTCAAATTTTTTCAAGTTAAAATTTTATACATTTGATTACGACGCAAAATATTACGCAATACGCGTACACCTATCACTCTCACTAAACATTTGTTATTAAAATTGGCAAAAAGTGTTACCTACTATTGTTTTTTTTTTCCTTCCTACACTGACTTTTAAAAATGTGAGATTTCATGTCACTTTTTTTTTGCGTGTGGACATAATTATTGTTGCATCTGATGTGTCGTCCATTCAGCTTTACAACAAAAGGTGCAATATGTTAGTCGCAATGTTACGACTGTTCTGTCTCTCTTTTTTTTTTTTTTACAATTGCACCACTTGGTGATCAGCTACTATAAAAAAACTTCCAGTGACTGAAAATGGTAATTAACTTTATAGAAGCGTAAACGGAGCTGAACAACTGCTCCATCACCATTCAACGCAGCCTTGTGAGCCGAATAAGAACTTTCCCAGGCTTTTGGCAATCCCACGACTGCCCTTGCCTTTCTCTTCCGGCTTCACTCTCGTGCCCAAGTCATCGCTCTGTGACAGTATCTCCGTGCTGTCGACGACGTCGCACTGGCCTCATTCTCCATCCCTTCCTTGCTACGTGCGCAGGGACAGCTGATGTTCACAGGAAGGTTCTTGCTCCAACTTGCTTCAATGCCTATCGTTGGAGTCCAGGATATATCGCGGGTTCAACGACCAGCAGACTGGACTCCACAGTCCTGTGTACTCTTTGTCCTCAACTACTTGTTCATTGGCTGTTGCTCCAGTGAGTGAGCATCTGAACATTTGACGATGTAGCGAGGGAGTCTGTGAGTTTTTATGCATGTCCGCCATTGGTTCGGAGTCCTCAAGGTCATGTTGAATAAACAATGACTAGAGGCACGAGTATTTCGCGTACTGATTGTAGGTCAGGTTGAACGCCAATAACCTGTATATCACTGTAACTACCTTGATTAGCCGACAGCTGTTTTGACACATCTTTGGAGACAAGATGAATATTCATGGATATATGCCATTGCTTGCGAATGTTGCCAAGTCGCAGATAAACCCACAAAAACATAAAAATACAAAGGAAATAAAAAATGCAACAAAATTACGAAGAAAATAATTAAATAATACCAGATATGGTCTTTGTCAACACACACATAAATAATTCCAGAATAGGAATATAGTCAGTATATGATAATAGAGACTAACAAAAACAAAATCAGACAGAAAAAGCATATGAACAGGACAACGACGAGGACAACACAAATGAACACAGCGACAGAAAATATTGTAGGCGAGACAGCACAACGAAAACAACATAGACGAAGATAGCAGGTTCTCTTCGACTACAACATGCGACGTTTCGGGACCTGAAATCTGTTCCCGTCTTCAGGCACACGAACAGGCCGACGATCACGAACAGACTGACTCTTATTTAATTAATTTTTTTCGTAATTTTGTTGGATTTTTTATTTTATTTGTATTTTTATGTTTTTGTGGGTTTATCTGCGACTTGGCAACATTCGACGCAATGGCGTATATCCATGAATACTCATCTTGTCATACATCCCCATTGCAAAAATCTTTCAAAGATCATACACCTTTGGAGGTTGCAAGCCAGTAGTAAATAATAAAATAATTCGTGGGGCTGTCCACTTGTACGGTTAGGAGCCAATGGATATTCAACTTTAGCCAGTGTGTATATAGGACTGAGAAGTCAGACTGCTACCAGATTAATACGCGAAATACTCGTGCCTCTAGCAATGACCCGATTGAAAAAGTTTCCAACATATGCGTGACTAAGAAATCCAACCTCTCCTCAGTTGAATCAGCGAAATTTCCGGGACTCTACATATCGTACATGTCTGTACCTCTCCTTCGTCGATATTAGCAGCGTGTGTATTTATGCATATATGACACTCATTTCACTGTGCTATTCAGAATAAGGTTACTGCAACAACACAAGTCATTGATTTGCTGGTAGAGCAACAAGGCGTTGTTAGCTAATTACATCCAATCACCGACCACGAAGCAGAGCTGCAGATGTGTACAAAAGGCACAGAAACAAGCTAGAGAAAAAAATCTCGCGAAAATCAGGTGGACTTGATCGCAAATTTTCATATGATACCTAGAGACACTGGAAAATCGCGGGAATAGTTGACTGTTTGCTAGGCTACAACATACTGTATATATCACTTAATGTTTCGTATCGACATTGGCTATGGTTTATTTGAAGCATTGTTTCTCTCTTCAACAAACCCAGTTAGATCTTTACAGCTTGAACACACAGCGTATGTGATTTGTCCTAAAACTGTTCACACGTGCCACGGTTAATATACTTCAGTTTATTGGAGACTATCTTTTTTACGCGATTTTCCAGTGTCTCTAATGATGCCTAGAGATGACGGTACAACGCGAAAATGTTTTTTTTTGCCAACATGCCCTTGAAAACACTGTGTTTATTGCAACTTCTATGATTGCCTGATTTAAGTCTGGTACACATAGCTGTCTGCAGACAAATCTCAGGCATCAAATATCATAATAGCGCGATTCTTATAGGTTCAGTCAAATAGGGTAACAGCTCCACGTATAAGCGAAAGCCAGTAATCTTCTGGTAAGCTGAACGTGCGTTGAAACACAGCAAACAGTCAAGTTTTCCCGCGATAAACCATTACCTATAATGATGTCGTACTGAACCAAATCAATGGAATCTCTATAAAACGGGAAATTTGTTTTCGTTTGCCCCAAATTAGATATACACTGAGAAAAAAATTTTGTTGGTGCAAACAAAATTTGTTTGAATCAACCAAATAATTTGTCTGTATAGGGGCAATTAGATACTATTTGTTTGCTCGTACCAAATTATTTTGCTCTCTCGATTTGTTTGAGACAAATAACTGTTTTTGTTAGCAGTACCAAATATTTAGTTGGTCACAAAAATATTTCGTTGGTCATATAAAATGCACACGCAATATTTTAAGAACTAAAAACAAATACATTTTATAATCTTAACAAATTTTTAAAATTTTAAGACCTAAAAAAAAGTATGATTGGACCGGGATTTGATCCACTATCCCTACGCTTACTCCTGTCTAATCATGACCTAACCAACTGAGCTACGAGTGCTTCTGTGATAATGGGATTGTTATTTGTATAGGAATAGTTAGGCCTAATATTAAATTACGATTGTACTGCTTTATTTTCAAACATTTTTGTCTTCCGTCTGCGATAACGTAAACGACGTCAAATAATATTACCAAATTATTGCCGTGCACCGCAGCACAAAAAACAGGACGTGCAGCTGCGGTGTTTTTCAATTTATTTCATTTTCCGTTTTGATCGATCGAATAAACCACTTTGAAATTATTATAGATAAAATTAAGATACTTTAATAATAATGTCGATTAACAGTTTAGACGTCCTACTTGTCGCACAAGCTTATACTATGAAAGTTGAGGTATACAGCGTTCGCTATCTTTTCGCTCACGCACGCCAGCCTGCCATCTTCCGCAAGTCAACCAAATGGATTTAGTTTCGCCAACAAAATCATTTAGTCCATCGAAAATTTTTTTTTGTTCAAAGCACATCACTTATAACTAACAATATTATTTTGTTGGCAAGCTGTAACAAGTTTTTTGTTTACACAAAATATTTATTCGACGTCCTTTAGTAACCAAAATATACGTTTGGCACAAACAAAGTGCGTTTAAATGAATAATTTGGTCGAGGGAAATAAATAAATTTGTTTGGAGGACTCCAAGTTTGGTCTTACCAACAAAATATTGTTTAGCTGAAGCAAACATCACCCAAACAAATATATTTAGTATAATGAAACAATCCTTTCTCTCAGTGTACAATATATATGACTAAATAAACACTATCAATGAATGCAATCAAAAATACGTTGCATATGCTAGTACTGAAGTTCAAGCTTCATGTCTGAATTAAAACTTATTTTTTTCCCTAAAATTTGAAAAAAAAATGTACTTGGTTCACTATAGCATCAAGCCCTCAAAATAAACATATTTACAAATTAAACAACCCAATTACATATTGCCCTTTCGCATTCGACTGTCGTAATCGTCAGCTGGTGAGCTGTAAAAATGTTCGCTATCAAAAATCGAGTAAAAGAATGTGGTTGGAAAAAGCGGGAGACAGTAATATTTTTTTAGCATAAAAAAAAAACAAAACAACGGTGACCTGCAGGCACGCAAGAAACGAGGCATGCCAAGGCGTGGCCAATGACGAGTGACCTTGCATGCGAGACATTCACCGCCTGAAGCGGCTGTTTCTGGGCGACCCTCGCGTAATTTTAGTTTCTACCTTATTTCGCTAGTAGGAACGCCAACCTGGACATTAAGACTAACGATGTCAATTAAAAATAATTTTACTTGCAAACAAAATGTAAATCCTTCGATAATCTGTAGACTATACAGTTATGTATTAATTCTACCGAAAACGTCATTCACGTTATTTTTTCCCTAAGAAAATATAAGTGACTTTTTCATTAAATGAATTATTAAAGAAAATAATAGTAACCAAAGAAACTTGCATTAAAATGATTTAAGACTATGCTCGGTAGTTATTTCCAGATTGCTGCAAAGAACTCAAAACAATTTTCAAATAATGCTTTGAGAAAATTCGAGACTGTTTGTAGTCATGCAACGCACAAAAAAAAATGTAAATGCAAAATAATGTTCACCCGCAAAAAAAAAGTATTGATTGGTTCGCGGCTTCTTTTCATTACGAAATATGTTATATTTGGGGTCAAAAATGTAACATAAAAACTCTTTGGTATGTTGCTACAGGAAAATAATGCACACATTCTTAATGTATACATATATAATTTAAAACGTTTTAAAACTATCAGGCTCTGGTATGCGTTGCTAAATGCATACTTATAAGTTCACGTTGCCTTCTCGTTTTAATATTACTCCGACAAGACGACAGTGTTGTGTATTTATACACACTGCGTCACACGTTATTTTAATAAATCGCTGAAAACTTCGTGTAAAAACAAATTCCTGCAAACGAATGGGGTAATCTTTGTTTCCTAATGAAGGGGGGTGATGTTACAAACCATATTTGGAGGTGTAAGATAGCAATTATACAGTAATTTATTCGATATTGAATCTTAAATACTATAGTAACTATTTAACTGAAAATAATTTAAATTTTTTAGCTAGGGACGGGAATTTTTGTGAAAAGATTTTTGCCCCACTTTGTTTCAGTGCCTTACGTGCGCACCTGCAGCCCAACTTCATGGCTCTTTTCAGAGTGTTTTGTACAGAGTCGTTATTCATTAGACTGTGCCAATCAGTACACGGATAACTACGACACATCACGTCTGTGATTTGCGAGTTTAACCTCCACACGCTGGGTGTTACGGCATCCAATCACTGACCACAAAGCAGAGATGCAAGTGCGCACGTAAGACACTGAAACAAAGTGCTGCAAAACCCATTTCGCAAAATTTCCTGCCTCGAGCCATAACTCTCTCGTAAATCACATTCGGGAAAACAATAGTTCACGTGTTATTCGTATATTTTTGAAAAAAAAAAAAAAAAAACACATGCCGAAGTATATAGGTTGAATCCACGCTCGCTCTGTATTCACATACTGGACACGATTGGGCAGTGTAATGCAAATAAAGAGTTAACCTTCAAATCGACGAACAAAGAACTTTGCAGTACAGTGAAAGTCCAGCTTTAATAAGGTTTTAAGATTTTTCTAGACATTTATGTTACTTTGTTACGTATTCATGGTAATGAGGGTTCAATATTTTTTTTTTTTTGCATTAACACTGTCCGATAACAGAATCGCCAAACCGGATCGAATTATTACATGGAATATGCTAGTTAACAAAGGGAAAATATAAGGTATCACTCAGCAGAATACTTTCCAGATTACACTGTGAAAATCACTCTCAACTGAGATTGCAGATTACCTTCAGAACACCCCACTCCGCCTACGTATCACAAACGCTCTGGGTTTGTGTGCATCATGATGACACAGCAAATATTGCTGCGTATCAAACCAGCAACAGATCATGATTAATTTAATAATTTCAAAAACCCAATCCAGTATTTCTTCTTTCATTACATACATGCCTTAGTTCAGCGACATAAAGGCGAATGTGAAAATCTTACAAACATAACGTCATCTTTCCTTTTAAGACACATAAAGTATGTCTTTTCAAATAGCAAGAACGCCAAGAACGTTATAAATACGTATGCATAGATATATAAATAAACTCTATAAATCGTTTAACATATTGCAAACATCAATATTCGTTCTACCGTCTACAAAAACATAGCTTGTACACGAACAATTTAATAACGCATACTTAATAAGAGATTAATACAGATCCACCCTTAAAAATCACAAGTTACTCAAATATATGAAAAATTGAGGAATTTCAAGAATTAATTTTTAATACAAACAATTTTTACATGAAATTACATAGGTGTCATTCCGTAGCTTAATACAATTACTTTGTTCCCAAATTATTTCATTCGTATCGTTTGAATAGTTTTTACTCTGGGTAAGTAACGAAAATAGTAAATTATCCCTTGTACGAAAACTATGGAACCGAAAAATATTTCTTAGTGGGAAATTGCATTAATGTAATGTGTAAAAGTTGGACATTGTTTGGTGCAATTACAAAATTACGAATTTTTTTGGTGCAGAGCGCACGCAAAATGTGAGCATACGTAGCAAAAAGGAAGTTTTGAAAGTTATATTCCAAAAAAGCTGAGTTAACGCTGAGCACGCTACAAACAGATGTCAGCTAAACCTGGTCAACATCTACAGATGCGTTCTACTCACCAGAGACTTCAGCTACAGCCTTACTCGCATCTCTAAGAACTCCGGTATTCCTACCTGCAACAAACAAACACCACTCGTTAGTTTGCGTGGAAACTGTTGCAGCACATACACTCAACACAGAAACTGCACAACAATGCAAGCACTGTGTACAGAGGAGTAAACAAGTAAAAAACGTAGGTCTTTATTCTCATTGCTGGGAGGTTGTACAGCAATTCCAGCTGAAGTTCAGCTTAGTCCACGGTCGTACAAGAACAGGTCTGGACACTCGCCTATCTACCAATGTATTTTGCTTGACCCCCTTGTTGTTTGGCAGCAGTTCACCAAGTTGCCGAGAGTGTTGTGTTTTTTTTTTTTTTT